>WWET01002720.1:154263-172330 GCA_011038615.1 Limnodynastes dumerilii | reverse complement strand
TTTTTTTTTTTGTTTTGTTTAATTATCAGGGCTAGATTTTAGGCAGCCTTGGGTCCTCTGGGGGCAGGTGCCTTGTTTGCCTTGAGAGAAATCAGCCCTGTACATAATTTTGCCCACATTATGTAATTGCACTGCTCTTGTTAATATTCTTCTGTTATAATCCTGCTTTGTTTTTAGCCATGTCTAAAGTTGATCTTGCCCATGTGGACTATTTTTTTCCATGGCCACTTTTTAGTTCCCAATCTGCCCCTGGTGAACCCAGACCACCTACGTCAGAATCCCTGACTTGGAAACCCAAATTTATGCTTACCTGGGGGCCTAGCAAATTATATCCACATTAATCTTCTAGCACCACCCACCTCTATTATGGTAAATCTCTATATTTACCCTGCATATTCAAACTGCCACCACACATTTTTAAAGGTTAACTCGAACCTAACAACAAATTTATAACACACCTAGCAGAAACTATCACCCCGTGACCTTATTTCTATAAATCCCCCTGAATTGATAACCTCGGTTATTGAAATGATCACCTCCTGAGTTATTTCCCTTATCAGTTACAGTAGCATAAAGCAGTCAAGTTTTCTTCAGAGAGTAGGGTTGTCAGAACAAATATGGAATAAGGCAAAATAAATGAAAGATTTATTCTACAAAAAGGTACAATGCTTAGTACACAAAAAAATATATTTAACAATAAAATGTTACAAGATTAAACAAAAGACATACAAGCAATATAAAACAAAAGGGAACGAAACAGAAAATAATCACCTGTGTTGAGATTACTACTTTGCTAGGGGTTTAGCAGAAACGATGGATAATTCCCCCAGACTAGCAATCTGGACCCCACATGGAACCATCCTGAGCCTTTGGCTGATTCCATATTTAAAGACATCTTATCAGTTTATCTATCCTCTCCCTGGCAAGGAGAGGTGATTGGTCAGCAGGCTGTGACCTCAGTATGGGGCTGGTCTGAGATTCTGACCTGCCCCTCTGATTTTGATAACTGAACTATGAAATCATATTTCTGCCTCTGAGTGTTTGTACCACTGATACAAGTATGATATTCACATTCCTGCGCGGCTATATATCTATATAATTGTCTTTGTCTTAAAGGTATATCATTGCCTTTTTAGCCTGCGATCTCCATCTAGTTTATAATTGTATGCTTATCCTTTAACATTGACGCAGACCACTATTTGTGTATTTCCACAAATATGAGAGTATCAATTTCCCCAAAATATGAACACTGCTTTGGTCCTGGGGTCATTTATTGGCCAAATCTCTGTGTTCCTTCTAGAGGCCACTGAGATGCATCCCCCCCTTTTTAATAGAAATTCATACTAATTGTCCAATACCTCAGTGGACTGTGAGTACACCCACATTATCCTATTGTCTTTCCCTTCCTTTTATCCTGAGATTACATTGTTTAGGGGTGGAGTAGCATCAATAAGTTGGAAGAATCGATACCAAAAGTATTGGCTCATGTGGCCGCATAAAATTTAAATATATTTCCACCCTTTTAGTCCCACACAACAACCATGATCTATCTCTACATATTTAGATTGTTTTGATATTAGGTGGGCTATTGATTAATTTGAGTGCGGCTTTGTTTTACAAAATTAATATTGCACCTGATATTACCACATAGTTGTCTACGTTTCACAAGTACCACTGGTTCAGAACCACACTCCTTTACAATATTGAAATATTTTATTAAGTGATATCTGTAGTCTTTACAGGGCTATTATTGTCTTCACAAAGCAATTTTGAAAATGTTTGACCTATAACTGCCTAATTGTTTCCTAACTAAAGTATTACAAAGGTTAACTGCCCCCCTTCCTTCCAGAAAAGAACCCTGTTACACTCTGTTCTTCCTTCTCCACCCTGTATTTCCTGCATCTAAATACAGATTTGATCTTTTCTGGGATAAACCACTTTGTACTAGTTCACACAATGCAGTGTCCAAGGGTTACTGCTAAACTGTTCCTAGGACACTAGGAAGTATGTTTTCATACAACAATAAGCAAACGGAAACATTATTATTTATTATATGTTTGTTTGCAACCAACTGCTATTTATCTTCTGAATATTTAGAATGTGCATGTATTGTCAGTTTACTTTTAGTTGTTTTGGAAATGCTAAATTTTTGCTCTAAAACAATGAGCTGCTAAACCTAAAATTCTTTTTCGTTCTTGACTTAGATACAGATCTTCTGTTAATTGTTCCATAGACTATGATCTAGAACTATGTGTTTGGTATTAGTGTTACATATCCATGCACACTCCCATGCACCAAAAGCTCCTTATGAACAACCCAATAAACAAGCGTTATGTGTTATTTCTTTAGTTACATGCATATATACATATACAATATGCATTGTTGTATCATTACAAGGAGGACCAGTTTAAAGTCAGAGGTGTGCTGCTGTTTTTATAATACAGCCAAAAAGTGGATAAGTTCTGCCTACTATTGCTTTTGAGAAACCACCTTAAATTCCTTTTTATTCACAGAAAACATTGCACCATTTATCTTATACTCTATATTGTCAGAAACTGTAACCAATGAAAGCATTAAAGTTAAGAATATGAAAGTAGAACAAAAAGCATATAGACAGGACATAGAAATAAGGTTGCTTAATGATCATTAATGTACTAATTACCACTAAAGTAGGAAATATGACTTTCTAAATGGTAATTTACTTTTGATTTAGCCCATTTAGAAATAAAATCACAACACCGATGTGAAAATATCAGGACCTCCACTAAAAGCTTCCTTGTTATGAGAAAAAAAACACTGATTAAAATGTGCATTTCCACTTAGTTCAGTTTGTAGAAGAAAACACGAGCTACCACTCCCTTCTAATGATTGCTGCTGATTACTGTATGAGGTTAATGGCGAGAACATTTTAGTGGCATTATCATTTCTAATGGTATTTTATTTCTTCTTTAATGTCTGCTGAATTTCCATATATTTGTAGGAGTTATGATCAGAAGTTTGTGTGGCTAAAGTATGTAATGGATGTTTTAATAAAAAACATTGTGCTGTAACTATGCCAAGTTTTGAATTCATAAAAGAACATTGTTAAAATGACCTTGTTTAAAAAAAAACAAAAAACAGTTTACATGTACAGAATTTCTGTTGCTTTTAGACTCCCATTTAGTCTACGTTATTGTATAATTGCTTTATTAGTGTTAGTAACAATTTCTTTGTGGCGTTTAGGCTTCCACTCAGTGGTCAAAGTGTATAGAACATGTCATACCTGCTCTTTTCTGCCTTCTATTTTGTGATAAATGGTGACTAACAAATTTGTCTCCAATGCCAAAGCTCTGGTTATTGAGTGATGTTTGTTATTTACAATGCATTTTGGTTTCCAGAAAAATGTCTGCCACTACACCAAGGAAATAATAATGGGAAGGGTGAGATTTTCAGGGTAATTTAGCTCTTATAATCTTACTGTAATAAGGAAGTTCAAAGGCTAGTTTAGTATGTGTTTTCATTCTTTAAATATATCTTGGAAAGCAGGTCCTTAAAAGTTACACACTGGCCTCATGAACAATGGGGTCGGTGTGGGTAAATATGAATTGTATGTAAAGGCTTACCTCCCCAATCCAAACTTGCTGCCCTGTCCTACCCAACCATCAGAAACACTTCTAGCACAGAAGACTGGGTCTAAAGGGCCCCGCTGGAAGTCTCACAATGTGTAGCTTAAGTGGAGAGTCTGGTTCCAGTTCAATGTCACTGTGCTATTTGCATCAGTTTTCCCTCTCCCCCCTTCCCCCTGCCAACAAAGTCTCTCCCATCAAAGTGATGCAGTATGGCGAGCCAGCTGCTTTATTACCGTTATCATTGCACAGAACCTGTGTGAACAAAATCTTTGATTACTGTTGCAGCTATGCATAACAGTCATGCTGCATATAAAAAAATACAAGGACCTCATTTTAAATATTTTTTTCAAATATAGTGGTCTACTACAATTAAAAGAAAAGGAAATTTCATTTTACTACCCGGTTTTGTTTTATTTTCCGCCATGTGCACATGTAAAGCCATATACTCTGTTTACTTTGTGTGTTAGAGCTAATAATTCACAGTCTTTGGTTTTACTGACTGGTGAATTTTGGTCATGTTTATGGAATCCATCAATCAGCATTTGTTACAGACAGGTTTCAGTGGAACTGCTGTAACCTCATAGAAAACAAGGATTACACAGACTTTTGTCATTTTTCTGCTATTCACTATGCCCTCTAAATGTTGTCATTAAAAATGTCCATGGTCCTTGTACTGACCTTTTATTTGTGATACTACATTCTCATGCACATAAATAGCAGTTGAAAATGTAGCATTGGCAAGATTATTATCTCTTCCAACTTTATTCATTTATTTTACAAAGAGTTGTTCTCTTTAAATAAAAAATTGTAGTTCTTAATCACTGTGCAAAGCCATTTTTTTTATCTGGAGAGATTGTGGTGGTGTGCAGCAAGGGCAACAGCTTGGTGAAAGGAGAGGCCAATAGAGGGAGTATAAAGAAATTAGCAGTGATATTCAGATTGATGAGTTGAAGAGGAGGGAGTGATAATCAGTCTTTATTTTCTATTTATATACACCCGATTAGAACTTTTTAATGTATCAGATATAAGTGTATGCCTATGTGAATATATTGCTGTGTGTGCTTACCCGATTGATCCCTTGTATTAATTTAATGCTAAGGCTGCGGTATAGTGGCATACCTACCAAACATCTATAGTACAAATTGTTTGAATGTGATTTCAGCCACAATTAAAAACTATGTTAAGTGTTTAACATTTAGGGCCTAAGGGAAAAAAAAAAATTCCAAGAATTAACTTATCGGATTGCTCTGGGTCTCGTTGGGAATTTCAGCATGCCAGCCAATAAATGTCTATTGCAGCATTCCTTTCCTGCATGTAATCAAGTGATATATTTACTTATTTGTCCCAATATTTGGCACTGCTATATAATTGTTAATGTCTCTCTTTTCTGCCTACCGTCATAGCATGTTATTGTTGCCATGTTCCCTCTTACAGCGTTTTCTGCTGTTTGCGATCTGAAACTGCCTGCATGCACACACTGGAGTTCCAGCATAGATCTGGATCCTCAGGTGTCTTTCTGATGACAGGGTGGGAAGCATAAAGCATGTATATTAGGTGGTAGTTATTTGCCATTAATGTGACTTAGAAAGTGAGCAGTCCCATAAAAAAAAAAATCAATATATATTTCCTTCTAAGAGCTCTATTAGCTAAGCATATTTTGTTTACTTAGATTCCACTGCAAATAAGCATAAACTTTTGCAGTTGATATAACTATATGTGTACGGCACATAAAGAGAGGAGAGGATGAGTAGAGAATGTGCCTTGATGATAGAACGTTAGCTTCCCCTTTTAATTCTGTAGAAGCAGGTAAGTACATAATAAAAAAACATTCTATACTTTATATTCTACCAAGATAAATCAATCTCACCTTTTAACTAACATTACCATAGCAACCTTTGTTTATTCCTGAAAACCTTTTACTAACGTAAAATACTTGAGGTTGTGTATTTGGAGAAAAAACACTCATACAGTGAATAGATTTTTGTATTTCTATATAAGCAGTTTTTACTTTTTCATATAAAAAGGCAATTTTATATTGCTATTGAATAGTCCTTTATATTTATTGTAACTTTTGCTTTTTATTCCTGGTAATATGCGATGCAGAACAGTCTTTGCATAAGTTCTGCTTTTCACACACATTCTACTTGTGAACAATAGATTTTTGATGTCTAAGATACCTTTTGAAAGGATGACTAATGTGAATATATAAATATATTATTTCTTACAGATTAAAAAGTGGAAATGTCATCTGACTCGACTTCACCTGTTAGTGGCCCATCCAGCGAGTCTTCAGTATCTCCTCAATCTCCGCAGTCTCCAAAGACACTTAATTTACCAGATTCACGTCGAACAAGGGACCGCTCTCCATCTCCCATGAGAGGACACCTTATTCCAAGTCCCCTCCCAACTAGACGTACAAGAACATTTTCTGCGTGAGTAGTAATATCGCTTCGCTTTACCTGCCCCCTGTTCACTCCCAGCTGGATATCGATTGCTTATACCTCGATGAGGCATAGCAACGATTCCCGGAGCACCGAACGGTAAGCAACCCCACTCTCTAACCATAAGTCGTAGCCCCCCTCCCAGCCTAACCCTAAGTCCCCGGAGAGGGTTACTCACCTCTCCGGTGGTCTGGTGAATCGCATACTTGCCCATTAATAAAAAAAAATTCTGCGGTGTATCACATTCAAACAGGCTGTCCCTATTTTGCAATGTGAAGTATCGTTGCAGGGACTTGCAATGCTGATATTGGTACAGTTTTATTTAATGAGTAATAGAACACTTGTTATCACTCCAAAAGACTGAATTTAATTTGTGGCAACACCAGCAGAAAGAGGGTTGGTAAAGAAAAAAAACCCCAACATGAACCTATGGCACTGAAAACTATTAACCATCTAGCAGAATCTCAAGTGCTTATGGGTATGGCTAGAATAGAAAAGAGAAGTTTGATCGCCACAGTTCAATTACAAGTATAGAACAGAGGAAACAAAAAGGAAAGTGAATGGGGCAGGGGATAGATTTTGACTGGCTGTTCCAAACTCTGATTGAAATGTCACTGATGGTACCCCACTAGAGGCCAAGACAGGATGACCATACCCAACACAATACTAGTTGGGGTGCTACCACTTTTTATTAGAAACACCCTAGTAATGACCTAAATAATGGAAGAAAGGAGGGAAGGGGATGGAAAGAAAAAGAAGAGCTTTAGGGGGCATATGCACTGTATCTATAGGAGGCATATGATATAGTAGTATCAGTATTTGTGTAGTGGGGGTACACAAAAAAAAATCCAAAATTGTGTATATAAAGTGTATAGCAAATTTCTTCAGATGTCACGGAAATGAATATAATATCAGCAAACCAATACCATGCTTGTATCCATAAAATGGCATCAAAACATATTAGCCTAATAAATCATGATAAACAAGAATACAATCTCTTGCTAATAAATTTATCAATAACAAATGTATATTTTTGAATAAACTTTTCCATTTTAAATTCACTTATCCATCAGTTACCACCACATTCTAAATAGGATTTTCTAAACAAAACTTTGCACTGTGCATGTACTTCTATAAATCATTAAAAAAAAATTATTTCTGGGGGAAAAAAGTCTAAAACTGTTCATAAAAATGTATGTACTTAAATGGTCATGATTATCATATCCTCATTAATGCAGAGATTTTGCCCTCTTTGTCACAGTACTGTACGTGCATCAGAAGGACCACTGTACAAGGGAGTCTGCAAAAGTTTTTCCCGCTCCAAAGGACATGGCTTCATAATTCCTGAAGGAGGAGGACCTGATATCTTTCTACATATCTCTGAGTAAGCACCGTGACCACATAAATCATAAAAGCCACATAGCCATTTCATTTGTCATGAATATTTAGCAACTTAAGACTTATTTTATTATTTTTAGATGTCTTTTTTCATGTTTTAGGTTGGATTTTAGTATGAATTGAATATAAACATTAAGGGCCTAATCCAGATGTTCATCTGAAATCCAACTTCCGCAAGCTGCTTGCTAAAGTCCAGTGTGTGGTACAGACCGCACATGCCCCCGGCAGAGGTTACGCAGCGGATCTACTAGCGTATGGAATTCGGCTCTGTGCACTAGAAGATCTGCCCGAAGGGGCGTTTCCCAAAATCTGCATACCTAATCCCTGCAAGGGGGTTGCAGTAAGAACTTCTGCATGGATATGTGTTTGGACGGATGCAGATCCATGCGGAGAACTTATGGTGGGGCTCTGGATACGTAAGTGTCCAGAACCCTGTACGTGAAAATGGAATTCCCTCTCACATGCAACATGCACGGAGGTCTGGTTCAGTCCTAAATATTTAAGTAGAAGTACTGTAGCACCAAGTGACAATTCAAGGGATACAAATTGATAATTATAATTTTGTATGTTTCAAAGCAGAAAAAATACTTTGCTTAGTTTTCAAAAAAACCAAACAAAAGCATCACTGTTTAAGTGTAATTTAAAACTTTCCTCCTCTTGCAGCCAAACAGTTTTCCTAAGCTAAAGATTTACATGTGTTTTTAGTTAGCTGGATAAGCCCCATGTTTCCAATATACAGGTAAAACTCGAAAAATTTGAATATTGTGCAAAAGTTCATTTATTTTAGTAATCCAGCTTAAAAGGTAAAACTAATATATTATATAGACTCATTACATGCAAAGTGAGATATTTCAAGCCTTTATTTGTTTTCATTTTTTTGATTATGGCTTACAGCTTATGAAACCCCCAAAATCAAAATCTCACAAAATTAGATTATTACATGAAATCAATTAAAAAACAAAAACAAAAACAAAAAAAAAAGGTTTTTAGATACAAAAATGTCAGCCCTCTGAAAAGTATAATCATGCATGTGTACTTAGTACTTGGTTTGGGCCCCTTTTGCACAAATTACTGCCTCAGTGCGGCGTGGCATGGATGCTATCAGCCTGTGGCACTGCTGAGGTGTTATTGAAGACCAGGTTGCTTCAATAGTGGCCTTCAGCATTGTTCGGTCTCATGTCTCTCATCTTTCTCTTGGCAATGCCCCAAAGATTCTCTCTGGGGTTCAGGTCATGCGAGTTTGCTGGCCAATCCAGCACAGTAATCCCACGGTCATTGAACCAGGTTTTGGTTCCTTTGGCAGTGTGTGCAAGTGCCAAGTACTGCTGGAAAATGAAGTCACCATCTCCATAAAGCTTGTCTGCTGAAGAAAGCATGAAGTGCTCTAAAATGTCCTAGTAGACGGCTGCATTGACTCTGGACTTAATAAAGCACAGTGGACCAACACCAGCAGATGACATGGCTCCCCAATTCAACACAGACTGTGGAAATTTCACACTGGTCTTCAAGCATCTTGGATTGTGTGCCTCCGTATTCTTCCTCCAGACTCTGGGACCTTGGTTTCCAAATAAGATGCAAAATTTGCTTTCATCAGAAAGGAGGACTTTGGACTACTGAGCTACAGACCAGTTATTTCTTTCTTTAGCCCAGGTAAGATGCTTCTGACGTTTGTTGTTCAGGAGATGCTTGACAAGAGGAATACGACATTTGAAGCCCATGTCCAGGATAAGTCTGTGTGTGGTGCCTCTTGATGCACTAACTCCAGCTTCAGTCCACTCCTTGTGCAGCTCCTTCACACTTTTAAATGACCTTTTCCTGACAATTCTTTCCAGGCTGGGGTCATCCCTGCTGCTTGTGCACCTTTTTCTTCCACACTTTGCCCTTCCACTTAACTTTCTATTAATGTGCTTTGATACAGCACTTTGAGAACATCCAACTTCTTTTACAATTTCCTTTTGAGGCTTTCCCTCATTGTGGAGGGTGTCAATGATGGTTTTCTGCACAACGGTCAGGTCAGCATCTTCCCCATGATTGTGAATTCTACTGATCCAGACAGAGACCATTTAAAGGCTCAGGATCCCTTTGCAGGTGTTTGGAATTAATTTGCAGATTAGTGTGACACTGAGCCTACAATATTGAACATTGTCACATTATTCTAATTTTGTGAGACTGATTTTAGGGTTTTCATAAGCTCTAAGCCATAATCAACAAAATTAAAACAAATAAAGGCTTGAAATATCTCACTTTGCATGTAATGATTCTATATAATATGTTTCACCTTTTAAGCTGAATTACTGAAATAAATGAACTTTTGCACAATATTCACATTTTTTTGCGTTTCACCTGTAACATCATCTCTATTTGTAATTAAGCTTTTTTTATCATTTGCTAACTCACCATCTAGTATAAAAAATAACAATGTATACTAAAATGCATTTTCTCTTTATCCTTTTACAGTATTGAGGGAGAGTATGTTCCTGTAGAAGGAGATGAAGTTACTTACAAACTTTGCACCATTCCACCAAAAAATGAGAAACGACAAGCTGTAGAAGTTGTAATCACTCATTTGGCGCCAGGTTCTAAGCATGAGACATGGTCTGGCCATGTCATCAGTTCATAACTCCTAAAGCAGCGGCATATCCCATTCTTTTTTTCAGTTTTTTTTTTTTTACACATTGTTAATTTAATAACAAGCGAAAGATTTAGAAAATAAAACATTTCAACAGAATCCATGGTCATAATAGCATCAGAGTGTGTTAAATCCGTGTTGAATCTGAATCCCAGTAAAAATCTGAATCCCAGTAAAAATCTAAATTGTATTGTATGCTAGCAGAGAAATAAATATGGTTGTGTTTTTCTGCATCATATACACTGATCCCCAGCAGTTTGTTTGTTTTTCCTTAATTTACTACAACAATAGATGTCCATATTAATAAACTAGCTCCTATTATGTGGCTGGGGAAAAGAATCGTAACATTTTCTTTGTAAATTACAGAAGTTTTTTTTGGTTTGTTTATTCTTTATGAACTCCAACTACTTTTCTGTCAGTCTGTCTTTTAGATTTTCACTTTGTTTGTTTTACACCATGCTAATAAAAAGTTAAATATACCAATAATTTATAGTAACTGCATTAATAAAGATTTTGCAACTTCACAAAACTGCTGTAAATTTAATCCCTGCCATTTACGTTTTTACATTAAATTTACAAGGGTGGACAAGAGAGGCCACACACCAGATGATCTTAAGTCAGCTTAATGACAAATTGTTCTAATCATGTTTGAGCCGTAGGTCTGTCTCTGTCTCAAAAATCTGTATGTAGCCTCTGCAATGGAAGCTAATGTATGGTATTTCTGATCCACAATATCACACACCAAAGAACAGGGCACTGCCACTGCTTTCCTACATGCGGATGGTGGATCCATGGGCCTGATCCAGAGCTGCGTAATGCGCATGCGCCGGGCAGATGTTGCCCGGTGTCACTATGGAAAGGCCCGCTCGTAGATCGGGCGTCCATAGTAGCGCCATAGGGGACGTCCCCCAGTGTCTCTATGCTCAAGTTAGTGTAGGGGGGTAATGAGGCTGGGAGGGCGGCGTTAACGTACTAACGCCGCCGTCCCAGCGTATCAACTCTCCCTTACGCCGGCTGAAGTTAGGGTAGCCTTCAGCCGACGTAAGGGAGAGTTAATACGCTCCTACAAGGGGGAGTGTCGGGCCAGAGCAGCGATGTTATGCTGAGCGCTACAGCGCTCAGTGTAACATCGTAGCTCTGGATCAGGCCCCATGTCCTTAACCCTACCTTACCCCGGAATATAGAATTGTATCTGGTAGCCATGGTGTCTGGCCTGCCCCCACCCCTTGCAGAGGCTGATTTCCACATGGAACGCAGCATCTGAATGCAGAAGTATAGGTACTGTGCATACGCAGTACCTATATAGAGCTGATTTATGCATGATGGGGTTGGTGGTTTTTGCAACACCTGGAGTGCCACAGATTTTATAGATCAGAATTATAAGTAGTAGTATGGTAAGCATGCTATTGGATTCGATAAAAGGATAACAGACAAAAACAATGTTAAATTTAGCAGTTTAAAATTTTATTTGAAATCCTATGAATTACAATCGTGGTATCAGGTCAGTTGATTGGTATCTTTAGATTTAAGCAAATATAGAGAAATAAAAATAAAAAAAAAATCAAGTTACAAATTATTATAATTATGACAAATCCTGTAATTTTTATGTGGAATTTTCACTTATGTATGTCTCCTGATCCTACCCTAATAAGTCTGGGGATATGCCACCTAACAAAGATTACAAATTCACTGGTATGTTATGTTACAACTTTAACAGATCTATCTAATGGTACAAGCTCTGTACTATAATGACTTGGAGCTAGATGCAGACCCCTGCACGCTTTACATGTGTGGGAGGGTCCTGTACTTATGCAGCGTATAGGGAGCCCCTGGTACTGCCCTCTAACTCTATTAAATCTGGACACCTACTTGTCTAGAAGGCTACCTTAAGTGTTGACTTGATTTGCATACATACAGTCATGGGTCAAATCATAAAAGTCCTTCCCGTCCCTTTATTTAAAAGCCTATCCCTGCTTGTATGGTGGAGAGACGGCATTCGTATATGAAGGGTTGGCCTCCTTCATCGTACCTTCAAACATGCATGTGCCGATGTTCCTAGACAGGACGTACGCAAATGATTTGGGTAAGTCCCCTATGCTCATGCCTCAGGATCTGGCCCTTGGTGGGGTATGTATTGTTGGATAATTCAGTGCTAATTACTGCTTCATGAAAGAACAAGTCACCATTTCAATATAAAATAAATGTATTTAGGGCTGTCTTATTACTAGTAATGTACCATTGTGTCATTCAAAATTCACAAACTTGAATAAGGTCATTTTAAGAGGAGACGAGACCAATTTTTGCTCATTTTCAGAACTTTAAACCTGATTGAAATACAATCCATAGTTTAGCTTCCTAAGGGGGGACAGTTCAAAAAAAATTACTAAATACAGTTTGTATGGTCTGGTTTTTGCTTTGAAATGATGTACAAAACAGGCTGCAAATACATAATGTACCATTATAAGGTAATTCATAAAGACTTAACTGTCATTTGCAAATAATTAGACTACATCTGCATAATTTATTGACCTATATTCAAAAATATATAACTAAGCATCCAGCTGAAAATCACAGCAATGCATTATGACTTCTCATGATTCTGGCACATTTGTACTTGAATAAAGCCTTTTAGTAATTGTCTCATTTGCAGATACAATCATCCTTTTCTTTTTCTTTTGTGGGGAAAAACTAGTGCATAGTGGAACATTCACCTAGATCAACATGCTTAAATGATTACAGATTGACAAAGGGTGGGGGAAGACTGATAACTGTGCTATAGACTTTCATTGGAGGATTTGGTCACACCCACAGTTTGTACAGGTTTGCAGACATCACAGTAAATAGAAACACTGGGAAAATCCCAGCAGAAGCTGCAGCTCTTAATGTTCCCCACAACAATCCCTAAAACCATAAAGTTACTATATAAGTCAAATGGACAATGAAAATTCCACAGGCTCGTTTATAATACACCTTAACTATCTAAAAGTCTATCATAAAATCTATTCCAAGTGTTTACTGTAAAAATAGCTCTGTACAGATTCTCTGTGTGTCCTGAGGAGATGCAACAGAATGGCCAGTTGTACGAGGGTCTGTGTAAATTTCATAGTCATTTCCACCCTGTCAACAAAGCAAGAGATTGAGGGTAAGTGATAAGAGCACTGACCAGCGCTTTCTTTTTTCAGTTCAAATTATTTGGTGTGGCCTTTTTAAATAAATAAACAAAGCTCTGAAAGACAACAAATGCATTAATATATTTCATTCCACTTGGAAGGCTGCAAATTGTGCAAAGTGCCAACCCACCATGTTTTTTCTTTCTAGAGATCTGCAGGTGTTTTCTATAGCAGTATGTTATATCCAGACTAACACATTTCCCTTTATATAAGCATGCTTTGCCAAAGTAAACAAGAGCAATGACAGAAATGAGTTATTACACATGCAAATAGAGAAATGAAAAATGGGGCCAGCAACAGACTTGGCAATTGTAAGATATTAATAAGGTAAATAGTACTGCCGATTATGTGCTATTAAACTCTGCTTAGTCTGTGCATTGCGTAATACTATAGTGAAAAATATAAATGAGTGGCAAAGGAGATACCTGTGGGGAAAAAGTCAGACAATTAAAAAGAAAACTACAATTAAGTACTCACTGGCATTGTTTTATCTCCAAAGAAGTAGATTTTTGAGAAGCCATCCTTTTCAAGAATTTTCAGACAGTAAGTCTTATCCCAGCCATTAGGGAACACATCAAAGCTAATCTGACCACCTATCCATAGAGAAACAGTGTTTATTGTGTTATTCACAATTGATAAAATTATTAATGCCTTTTCCTAGTACACCATGCCCTAAGATGAACCAGTGACTATTCTCTGATAAGCTGGCAATTTAGTCAGTACTTATAATGCACCAAGTAAGATGTGATATGGAGTCGGAGAACTTCATGTTGAAGGAATTTTATTGTCTTAACTTGAACGTGACTTTGTAAGATGATAAAAATAAATAGGAGTGTTCACTTTATAATAGGTATACTTGTAAACATTAGCTGTTAGAATAAAATATACATTACTTGGATGATGAGGAACACTCAAATCAAATCTTTAAAATAGTAATTGCCCCTTTTAAAAGCTTGGAATCTAAAAATAGATGTACCCAACTAATGACAGTTATAATAAGAAATAAGATAAGGAATAATAAGAAACCATAAGTTCTTTACCTATTGAAAATGTAAGACCCTTTCCATCAAATTCTCTCCGTAACTCTGCAACAAACTTGTCTCTGAAATGTTCCTTCTGTAACACAAAGTTTTTTTAAAAAAGCATTGATTTGAGAAAACCCAACCTGTACAGATTGTAGGTATCATTGTTTCCAAGTTTGAAAACCTATCATATAGCTGTACAATGGGGTTTGAAATGGGTGAGCAATACAAAAGAGGGGGAGTTTTTCCCTTGATAAAGTATTGTATTTTATGTTTACACTTTTCCCCTCTGAAATCACAGCTGCCAGAAGGTCATGGATGCCAAGGGCATAGCACCTAACTGAAGACGGAAGCTTTACCGAATCAAACCGAATGATCCACTTACTTTATCTAGTTCATAAAATTCAATACGTTCCTCTTGGGTGCAGTTTCTTCCAATAGGCGAGACATTAAGCATGCCATTTCGGAATTCAACAAATGTTCCTCTGAAATTGCAAAATGTAATTATTAGTAAATTTGCTGGGGATATATAAGAAGGATATATATAGATATATATATGGTGCTAGGTATGTTGAGGAGGGGGCGCTGGGAGAACAAAGAACTGGAAAAAGGTTGATAAACGCAACACATATGGAGAAAGAAATTATAAGAGACCACAGTCCTCGTACACACACAGGAGAGTTGAACAAACCACAACTAGTGGAGTAGAAATTGCACAGACTAAACAACTCCCTAGACCTGGAGACCCCTCAGTAAGAAGAAAAATACCTGTTACAACACACAACAGATTACGTGTATTTTCACAAGAATCAAGACAGCGAGGATTTTTTATCACCGGCCCCAGTCATTTATCAAACACAGAGGAAGCATTTAAAAGAAAATATAAGGATAGCATCCCCCATAAAGACAAAAAGAAGGCCACAGGAAGAAGAGGAATCAGAGGAGGATCAAAGAAAAAGCAAACTAAGGAGAAATTAATTGACACCACCAATCCACAGGATGTAGGAATCTTCAACCTTTCAAACTACACTCTCAACAACAGTGACATCACGCTGCTAAGTAAAGGCTTCTCATTCGCCCCCACGAATCAACCTAATAAATTTGACTTGTTCATAGACCTCAACAAATTCATCCGAAAGCTTACTCTGAAAAGACATTTCTCAAGGATGAACACAGCTGCAATAAGAAACGATGAAAATATACCCAATAAATCCGGCCTGAAGTGTCCATCTAAGTTCTACCCCCTGGAGTCAAGGAGCACCCAAATAGACACATTCTATGAATTAGTGAAAAGAGATCTCAACAAACTAGAAATCAACAAAAAGAATGAAAACCTGACCCATGAGGAGAAAAGATCATTGAGAACTCTAAAAGAAAATGAGAATCTTGTCTTCAAACAAGCGGACAAAGGAGGAGGCCTTGTCATATTAAACCGCACTGACTATGAAACCGAAGTACTCCGCCTACTCTCCGATAAAGATTCATATAAACCACTCACCAAGGATCCCACAGAGGACTTTCTCAATGAATTAAGACCCATTCTCCTAAACAGCATGAGAAAAGGGATAATAAATAAGGAAGAATTCCAATACCTACTGGTTACTAATCCTATCATTCCGACCTTCTACTGTTTGCCGAAAATACATAAACGACTGAACAACCCTCCCGGACGCCCCATCGTGGCCGGAATAGGATCACTCACTTCCAATATATCTGAATACGTGGAGATCTTCCTACACAAATATGTAACAAAACTCCCCTCATATGTAAAGGACACAACGGCCGTGTTACAACAACTGGACCCAATACTATGGGAGAATGATTGCCATTGGGTGACAATTGACGTACAGTCACTTTACACATCCATACAACATCAGAAGGGTCTGAAATCAGTGAAGGAATTTATGACGGAAGACTCCACCTTAGAACAGGAACATGGGGACTTCATAGGAGAAATGATCATGTATATCCTCACACATAACTATTTCAAATTCTTGGACCAATTCTATATACAAACCTGCGGCACAGCGATGGGGACCCCTTTCGCTCCCAGCTTCGCGAACCTCCACATGGGAAGCTGGGAGAGGAAGTTCATCTACAGTGATCATCGTTTCAAAAAAATTTTATACTTCTATAGGCGGTATATAGATGACATCCTGATAATCTGGAAAGGGAGCCTGGAGAACCTCAATGAATTTCTGGAATGGATATCAATGAATGACTACAATCTAAGCTTCACGCACAAGACCTCAGATGAATCCATAGAATACCTCGACTTATTACTATCTAAAGAAGAATCTACAATACTTACTTCCAACTACATAAAACCAGTGGATACAAATAGTTACCTGCATTTTAAAAGCGGACACTTAAGAAATTGGAAAACAAACATTCCCTACTCTCAATTCTGCAGGGTAAAAAGGAATTGCAAGAAAATAGAAACTTGCGAATTACAACTAGAAGAATATGGAAGAAGATTTATAGAAAGAGGTTACCCCAAGAATCTGATAGAAGGAGCCATCACCAAAACAAAACTCACAGAAAGAAAAACTTTACTTGAATACAAAGAGAAACCAGAAACCCAAGCACCCCTATCCTTCATAACCAAATACAACAACTCGGAGGGTCACATCAAAAGGATTCTTCAGAACCACTGGAGTATCTTACAGACAGATCCAGCACTTCAGAACATCATACAAGACAAACCAAAGATTATATACAAAAAAGCGAGGAACCTAAAGGAGATCCTAGCCCCAAGCCTGCTAAGCAATAAGAAAAATGGATCCAACACCTGGCTCAGTAGAGGCCAAACGGGCTCATATAAATGTGGACATTGTATTGTCTGCAAAAATGTCAACCAACAAGGAAAGTCTTTCATAAACACCGATAAAACTGAAACGTTCCAAATCAAAGGCTTTATGAACTGCTCAAGCACGTCTGTGATATACATGCTGGAATGCACATGTGGATTAAAGTATATAGGCAAGACGAAGCGAATGGTGAAGCTAAGGATACAAGAACACCTACGCAATATTAAGAACAAAATCCTAAGCCACTCTGTGTCAGAACATTTTGCAAGAATACACAAGTCCGACCCCACGCATTTTACAGTAACATTCATAGAAATGGTGAAACTAGGAGAAAGGGGCGGGGACCTCCCCAAAAAACTTTCACAACGCGAGATGTATTGGATCTTTAAATTGAACACGCTAAAACCTTACGGCCTGAACGAAGGATACGAGATAGCTCCCTTCCTGGATTGATCCCTCCCACCCCTTTTCTCTATCTTATGGTTCTTTAGTAATCAGGGATGGGGACACATGTGGATGTACGCTATATTTGCATATAGGTTAGATCACATGGCCCCACTATCCCCTTAGATTAACTCACAATGCATAAAACTTGTTTACTTTCTCCCTCCACCCTGAGTTTAAATTCGAAGTAAATAATAAATAAAAAACTTATTTCCTGTAAACCTCCCCCTCTTCATTAGCTATGTGAGGATATCACCTCCTCTTAAACAATGACCCTCGAAATATATATTACCATATACGCTGTATCAATTAATGATTTTATTATCTTCCTTTTTTATTATCTTCCTTTAAATGTCCAGCATTATTTTCCTTTAATCTCCTTAATCTCCAATATCTAATTATAAATAATATAAATATTTAATAATGGCCACTTAGAGTTGCAACAATGCGCAAATCATACTAACCCTCACTATTTAGCACCCCCATCTAATATCGTTCATAAGTCTCAGGCCTATCACCATCCGATCCCTCCCCCCTCTTGCACA
>WWET01002720.1:126141-140388 GCA_011038615.1 Limnodynastes dumerilii | reverse complement strand
ATGAAATAAACATAACACACACACACATACACTATATATATATATATATATATATATATATATATTTATATGACAGGATAGCACCAAATAGTACATTATTAGTTTTATTAATCATGCATATAACAGCATTAAAAACTCGTACCAGAGGTAAAGTTAAAACAAGCATATAGTCTGGAAGGATGTAGTGTTTAAGTCACCATTCAAGAAAGGCAGGTGTCCCAGACAGGCTTGAAGGAGATAGACTGGAATAGACAGTGGTCACATGCTCCAGCTCCAGATACCCACACTCCTACGCGTTTTGTCCTATGGACTTTGTCAGGGAGGTGAGTTGTGGGATGCTGTACAGACATTTATAGTTAGGGAAAATTAGACAGCCAATAAAAGTGTTAATACACGGCCATGTGAGACAACGTCCAAATCAACCCACCTACTCATCAGCTGTGACTGCTAGAAACCAAGCACCAAAATGGGACAGACACTCCTCCTTCATGCCCGGCCGGGCGCAGCCTATCACATGGCTCACATGTGGTTCATTGTGAATGACTTAGCTAGACTAGAGAATAGCGAAAAAACTATTACTTGACTCATCTGTTGCTGGGCAGAATAGCCTTTTAAGGCAACCAATACATATAAAGCATAAAATTAGACTTGATATACGAAGACCTAAATAAGTAAAGACAAGAATGAATATCAGAATAAAATAGTATTAAAATACTCATTAGACAGTTAGGTATCACGTTTAGTGCAAATCTTCACAATAATGAGTGACCAGAAAAAACCTTCATAATAAATAATAAAAAATTATAATAACTACTAAAAAATATGTACACATAATATAAAAAAGACCATATAAAAATAAAACCTATTCATAAAAAAGGGATAATGTCATAACCCTCATTAAGACCATTAGGGCTAAGAGTGTCAAGGGTGAGAATCCAGTATGACTCCCGCTGAACCAACTTTTTTAACCTATCTCCACCTCTGATGTCTTTTTCTACTAGCTCAATCGCTTTTACCTTTAGGCTCCCGTGATTAGCTCCGTTATACTGGGTAAAGTGGTGGGGAGCACTATGATTGGAGATTCTGTGTATTATATTGCGAAGATGTTCTAATATGTGAATTTTAAGGGGCCTCTTGGTCATTCCCACATATTTCATGCTGTATCCACATTCAAGCAAATAGATTACATAGGTACTTAAACAGTTCATGTATATCTTAATAACAAATTTCTCCATACCTTTTGAATTCACATTCTTTCTTATCTCTATGAATATGGTTACATACTTTTAAAGAACCACAGGGAAAACAACCTTTCGGTTTTGGTATTGATATACCAGTGGTTTCTATCATAGGTTCTAAAAAACTTGGGGAAATCATTGTCTTAACATTTTTGGCCCTTCTAAACAGTACACCTGGTTGATCCTTAACTTTGGATGACAGAACTGGATCCAAAGACGAGATGGACCAATGTTTAGATAAAATATTTTTTATATCATTACTTTGATTATTGTAAGAAATGACAAAAGGGCAAAATATAATATCTTCCTAGGCTGGTTTCTGAATTTGTTTATTGTAAGACAGTAAAGATGACCTATCTTTCGATAAGGCTCTATTAAAACTGGATTCAATCAAACTGAGAGGATAATTACGCTCTCAATCTTTCTTTGTAATTACTAGCTTGGTTTTCAAAGTCTGTCAGGTCAGAACAGTTCCTTCATAAACGTAAGAATTGGGAGTAAGGGATGTTGGACTTCCACTTAGTCAAATGGCAACTCCCATATTCAATATAATTGTTACAGTTCACTGTTTTTATGAAAGTGGAAGCTTTTAACCCTCCTGGGTTAGCTTCAATCCGGAGGTCTAAAAACTCTAACTTAAAACTCACGAATGTAGCAGTGAACCTTAAACCAAGTTCATTTGAATTTAAGGTTTTAAGAAAAATAAAGAAATCAGTCTCCGTACCTTCCCACACCAACAAAATATCGTCAATGTATCTAGAAATTTGACAGGAAATTGAAGACCAAGGGGGTACACATACCTCTGCTTCCAGCTGCCCATAAATATATTAGCAGAGCTGGGAGCAAAGATGGTCCCCATGATTTGAAGATATGAACCCAGAAAAATGAAATATTTGTGTTCTAACACAAATTTTGCACACTCTACAATAAAAGTTTTTTTTCAGAGCTGTTAGGTCAGAATCTAAGAGCCTGCAAACCCAAATCATGCGGAATGGACGTATATAGAGCACCTGTACTTCTATAGAGCAAAGATTATAGGTAGATTCCCAATTAAAACCTGCTAACGTTTGAAGGACATAGTTACATAGTTGATGAGGTTGAAAAAAGACACCAGTCCATCAACTTCAACCTATTTTGGACCTCCTGCGATCCCTATCTTTGTATTTGAAGTAAAGCCATATGAACCAACCTCCAAACTGTTGCAATCAGAAAAAATAAATAAAAATCCCTGCTGACCCAAGATGGCCGTCCTATTTCTCCCTGGCTCCACTACTGTCCATTTAAATTAGCGGTCCTGGTAACCCTGGATGTCCTTTTCAGCTAAAAATTTATCTAATCTTTTATTAAACATATCGGGCCATATTCAGAGCTCCGGCTGCAATGCAATTGAGGCTGGAGTTTTGAGAAATGTGCTACTGCGCATGCGCAGTAATTTTGTAACGTAATCTACGTTACTTCTTGCTACGTAAATTGCGTATACGCGGTCTTTAAGATTATTATACGCGGTCCAGTTTATTCACTGGAATAAACAAAGAATTGGCCCTGGGATGAAAACCTTGTAGACAGAAAAATGGTGACACATGAGGAGAAGAATGACAAGCATTATTATATGCGAACTCAGCCCAAGGTAAGTTGTCAGCCCAGTTGTCTTGAAACTTGGATATAAAGAATCTTAAATATTTCTCCAGAGCTTGATTAACCCTTTCGGTTTGACCGTTGCTCTGGGGATGGTATCCAGAGGAAAGGCTGATTTGGATTTTGAGACCCTTGCAAAAGATTCTCCAGAATCTGGCAACAAACTGAGGTCCACGGTCCGAGACAATATCTGTGGGTAGACCGTGAAGACGGACAATGTGCTTACAAAACAGAGTGGACAGGACCTGTGCATTGGGTAAGTTTTTTAGCGGAATGAAATGTGACATTTTGGAAAATCTATCTACCACTACCCAGATGGAAGTAAAGCCAGCAGAATTAGGAAGATCCGTAATGAAGTCCATTGACAAATGTGTCCAGGGTTGCTTAGGAATAGACAATGGAAGCAAAGGACCAGCTGGGTAAGTACGTGGAGTTTTATTTCTGGCACAAGATTCACAGGCATTAATGAAGTCTCTAGTGTCCTCATTCATGGAAGGCCACCAAACGGTTCGAGATAACAATTCTAAAGTTCTTTGAATACCCAAATGTCCAGCT
The DNA here is from genome assembly GCA_011038615.1 of Limnodynastes dumerilii. Lineage (NCBI taxonomy): Eukaryota > Metazoa > Chordata > Amphibia > Anura > Limnodynastidae > Limnodynastes > Limnodynastes dumerilii. Next base: position 136,960 of record WWET01002720.1, on the reverse strand, counting down.
GTTTTAGAAGTGTGATTCTCCAGCAATACTGATTTACGTAAATTCTCAGGAACAAAGAGACAGTGATCAGGTTTACCAGCTGGACATGCCCCCTGTGCCTTCAATAGCTTGGTCTGCAAATTCTGGGTATAGTCTAGAAGAATATTTTTATTACTGGTTGAGGAGGAGTAGCAGATATCTGTAGATTCAGAAAGGAAAGAAATAGGGCGTCAGCTTTCTTGTTCATGGACCCTGGTCTGAAAGTGATCAAAAAATTGAACCTGGTGAAAAACAGTGCCCATCTGGCTTGCCTAGGATTGACTCGATATAAGCCAGATGATGATCGGTGTACACTGTGATTTTGTGGGGGGAACCTTCAAGCCAGTGTCGCCACTCTTCGAACGCCAATTTGATAGCCAGCAATTCTCGATTTCCAACATCATTACGTTCCTCAAAATAAATTTTTTTAGAAAAGAAGGCACAGGGGTGAATTTTACCATCATCTTGAGCTCTTTGAGATCAGAGGGCGTCTGAGATTGGTGAGATGATGGTGGAAAAGTCTTTGCTGAATCGTCTATAATAATTAGAGAACCCTTGAAATCTTTGGATGGCTTTCAAATTTTCAGGCTGTACCCATTCCAAAACTGCCTTGACTTTCTGTGAGTCCATGGAAAATCCCTACGGGGAGATAACATATCCTAGGAAGGTGACTCTTTGGACTTCAAATTCGCATTTCTCAAGCTTGGTGAAAACATGATTTTCTCTGAGCTTCTGGAAGACTTGACAGACATGGTTACGATGACTCTCGACTGAAGGGGAAAAGATCAGAATGTCATCCAGATATACCACAATAAATTTTCCAAGAAAATCGCGAAGCATATCATTAATGAGATCCTGGAAGACCGCCGGGGCATTGCAAAGACCAAAAGGCATGACCAAATACTCATAATGTCCAGAGTGGGTATTAAAGGCGGTCTTCCACTCGTCACCTTCCCAAATTCTAACAGGTTGTATGCTCCCCGCAGGTCAATTTTAGTGAAAATCTTGGCCTCTTTCAGTTGATCAAATTAATCAGTGATGAGGGGTAAAGGATAAGAGTTCCTTACAGTAATTTTGTTCAGGCCTCGGTAGTCGATACAAGGTTTGAGGGAGCCATCCTTCTTACCCACAAAGAAAAATCCTGCTCCAACGGGGGACTTGGAAGGACGAATAAATCCTTTTTGCAGGTTCTCCTGGATATAATCCTCCATAGCCTTGGCTTCAGATTGGGATAAGGAGAATAATCTACCCTTGGGTAGTTTGGAGTTCAGAAAGAGGTCTATGGCACAATCATAAGGTCTGTGTGGTGGAAGATGGTCAGCACTCTGTTTAGAAAATATATCTGAGAATTCAGCATATTGAGGAGGTAACCCTTCCAGGGTTTTACAGATAGTTCGAATAGGGAGAGTCAGGCAGCATGATAAACAATCTGGACCCCATTGGAGAATATCCCCAGTGCTCCAGTCAATCCCCATTCAGGGATTATGTTGTTTCAACCAGGGATGTCCTAGGATGACTCCGACAGAAGGACATGAAATAATCAAAAAAGTCATTTTTTCAGAGTGACAAGCCCCCACAGAGAGCTGAATGGGAACGGTCCGCTGATTGATGCGACCAATTCCCAGAGGCTTACCATCAAGTTCACAGGCAGTGACCGGCGATTCAAGTTCCTGAGTGGGTACCCCCAAAGATGTCACCAGAGCAGAGTCAATGAAATTCCCAGCAGCACCACTATCAATGAATGCTAGGGCCTGAACCCTATTATCACACACGGTCAGGAACACAGGAATCAGGAGAGAATTTTCTGAAGAGAATAATGAATACCCCAGCTGGACCTCTCCATCATCCACACGTTTCCTGACGGCTGTACCTTCTTAGAGCACTGGTTAGCTCTGTGCCATTTGCCACCACAGTACAAGCAGAGCGCCAAGGTTCGCCGATTGAGCTTTTCCTGGGGACTAATGTGAAAAGACCCAAGCTGCATCGGCTCATAATCTAACAGGGTCTCTCAGGTGGCAGGAGTAGAAGCGAAGCACGGTGAGGAACCCCGCTCTGCTGACTGCTCCTTGAGACGCCTATAAATTTTAATGGCAAGACGCATAAGGTCCTCAAGAGACTCAGCCCCAGGATACTGCACCATCACGTCTTTGACAGCGTCTGACAGGCCTATGCGATATTGGCACCGGAGAGCAGGATCATTCCACTGGCAATCTGTAGCTGATCTCCGGAATTCTGCAGAGTACTCAGTTCGGCGACCTTGACGTATGTTGCGTAGTTTAGCTTCTGCGGTGGCAGGACAGTATGGATCATCATATAGAAGGCATCTACGGATTGTTTGGCGGGATCATCATCACGTAGCCCAAAGGCCCAGGTCTGAGGATCACCTTGTAACAGGGTAATAATCAATCCAATACGTTGTTTCTCATTACCAGATGACACTGGGCGGAGTTGAAAATAAATTTTACAACTTTCTTTGAAGGTCAGGAACTGTTTGTGATCCCCAGAGAAGCGGTCTGGAAGCTGCACCTTAACATCTGTGACTGCACCCCCAGAGGCTGCAGGAGGCGATGAGACGTGGGGAACACTTAGGGCAGCAATCGTTTGGTCCTGGTGATTTACTTTATTGGTAAGATCTTGAATGATTTGTCCTAAGTTGGAGACTTGAGTGATTAGAGTTTTTATGGCCTCAGTGATAGCAGGATCCATGAGGCCTATGAATTGGCCGGTTATAATGTTACGACACTCCGGGTTTACCTCGATGAGAACCAAAGTGGTCATGGCGATATTCGTAGGTTGGTGTGCTACCCCGGAATTACCTCATTGAGAACAGAGGTGACCACGGGAGAAAGAGATGGAGTGACCGAGTCGACTACCGTGGTCTTTATTATCGGAGGATTTTCATCAGAGCACCTGATGGAGGGATGGATTTGGCTGCAGCCCAATAACCTGGTCGTGCCCCGTTGAACTAGACTCTAGGAAGAGAAGAGAAAACGCGGAGTGGATACCAGACTGAGGGGAAGGGAGCAGTAAGGTAAGGGGGAATAGAGCCAGTCCGGAAGAGACCGGACTGCGACGGACTATGGAAAACACAGAACCCAGCACGATGGACAGAAGATTGTTCACAAGACTGGAGAAGACGCACCAGGACTTGCGCGCACACACACACACACACAGCGGGGCCTCCGAAGAGGTAACTTTAAGCAGTCACACAAGGGATCAAAAGGTACAGCAGGGAAGGTAGGTACAATAAAGGGTGATTCTTTTATGTTTGTTTTCTATAGGAATGAACTTACAGTCAGGTCCAAAAATATTGGGACATCAACACAATTCTCATATTTTGGACTCTATACAGCACCACATTTGATTTGAAATGAAACAAACAAGATGTGCTTTTACTGCAGACTTTCAGCTTTAATTTGAGGGTATTTACATCCAAATCAGGTGAACGGTGTAGGAATCACAACGGTTTCTATATGTGCCTCCCACTTTTTAAGGGACCAAAAGTAATAGGACAAGATAAACAATCCTAAATCAAACTTTCATTTTTTAATATTTTGTTGCAAACCCTTTGCAGTCAATTACAGCCTGAAGTCTGGAACGCATAGACGCTGGGTTTCATACCTGGTGATGCTCTGCCAAGCCTCTACTGCAAATGTCTTCAGTTCCTGCTTGTTCTTGGGGCATTTTCCCTTCAGTTTTGTCTTCATCAAGTGAAATTCATGCTCAATCAGCTTCAAGTCAGGTGATTGACTTGGCCATTGCATAACATTCCATTTTTAAGCCTTAAAAAAAACTCTTTGGTTGCGTTTGCAGTATGCTTCGGGTCATTGTCCATCTGCACTGTGAACCTCATCTACTTGAGTTCAGAAGCATTTGACTGAATATGAGCAGATAATATTGCCCAAAACACTTCAGAATTCATCCTGCTGCTTTTGTACGCAGTCACATCATCAATAAATACAAGGGAACCAGTTCCATTGGCAGCCATACATGCCCACGCCATGACACTACCACCACCATGCTTAACTGATGAGGTGGTATGTTTTGGATCATGAGCAGTTCCTTTCCTTCTCCATACTCTTCTCTTCTTATCACTCTGGTACAAGTTGATCTTTGTCTCTTCTGTCCATAGGATGTTGTTCCAGAACTGTTATGGCATTTTTAGATGTTGTTTGGCAAACTCTAATCTGGTCTTCCTGTTTTTGTGGCTCACCAATGGTTTACATCTTGTGGTGAACCCTTTATATTCACTCTTGTGAAGTCTTCTCTTGATTGTTGACGTTGACACATATACACCTACCTCCTTGAGAGTGTTCTTGATTTGGCCAACTGTTGTGAAGAGGTTTTTCTTCACCAGGGAAAAAATTCTTCTGTCATCCACCACAGTTGTTTTCCGTGGTATTCTGGTGTTGCTGAGCTCTCCGGTGCGTTCTTTATTTTTAAGAATGTTCCAAACAGTTGATTTGGCCACACCTAATGTTTTTGCTATCACTCTGATGGTTTTTATTTTTTATTTTTCAGCCTAATGATGGCTTGCTTCACTGATAGTGACAGCTCTTGGGATCTCATATTGAGAGTCAACAGCAACAGATTCCAAATGCAAATGTCACACCTAGAATCAACTCTAGACCTTTTACCTGCTTAATTGATGATGAAATAACGATGGAATAGCCCACACCTGTCCATGAAATAGCTTTTGAGTCAATTGTCATTACTTTTGGTCCCTTAAAAAGTGGGAGGCACATATAGAAACCGTTGTAATTCCTACACCGTTCACCTGATTTGGATGTAAATACCCTTAAATTAAAGCTGACTAAAAGCACATCTTGTTTGTTTCTTTTGAAATCCATTGTGGTGCTGTATAGAGCTCAAAAGATGAGAATTGTGTCGATGTCCCAATATTTATGGACCTGACTGTATGTGTATATGTATCTAACATCATGTATTTTTTCCCTCAAAAACTGCATCCCAGTCTATGCCTTTCATAGACTCCTTTAGCATATTAAAATTAGCCTTACTAAAATTTGAAGTCCTAGTTAATCCCTTATTCTGTTGCTTCTGGAAACTAATCTCAAATGTGATCATATTATGATCACTGTTTCCTAAGTGCTCCCTTACTTGAATATTTTATATAACCTCCACATTATTTGTTATTACTAGGCCCAGTATAGACTGCTTCCTAGTTGGTTCCTCTACTAATTGGGACATGTAATGGTCTTTTAGCATGCTCAGAAACCCATTTCCCCTAACTGTTCCCCTAAAGTCTCAGTACTCCAATCAATGTCTGGATAATTAAAATCCCCCATAATTAAAACTTGACCTAGCTGTGCAGCCTTTTTAGTTTGCTGTAGAAGTTGGCCTTCCTCAATTAAACTAATATTTGGTGGTTTATAGCATATCCCTATCAGAAATTTCTTTGAATTTTCACCTCCACTGGATATTTCCACCCACAATGCCTCTATTATCACCAATACTCTCATAGATAACTTCCTGTATACTTGGTTTTAACATTGGCTTAACATAAAAACATCCTCCTCCTCTCTTTTTATTTACCTTATCCCCTCCTGAATAGAGTATAGCCCTCCAAGTTGACTGTCCAGTCCTGTGTATCATCCCACCATGTCTCAGTATAATATCATATTGCTCTTTCATTGCTTCTAGTTCTAACTCCCCCATTTTACCTGACAGGCTTCTTGCATTTGCAAGCATACACTTAAGTCTATTTTCTCACTTTGTTATTCGTTTCTCCTTTGCTAAGGCCGTTTTTCTTAATGGTTTTAACAAGGGCACCTTCTTAACAGCTGTGCTTCCCCTTCCCATCTTTCCACCCCCTTGTTTCTTATTATATTCCCCCTTACTGCACTCGATGTCTATAAATACTTTCTTGCCCCTCCCCCCGAAACCCTAGTTTAAAATCTCCTCCAACCTTCTACATGCGTAGAATCTTTCAAATAAGACTAACTGTGGCACATATTTTTTAAGTTTAATTCTACATACTCGGACACTCGAGCTGTAATGCTATAATTTCCCGAAACAATCGGGTGGCCCGGGGGATTTATTGGATCTTTATGCAATTTTGAAAGATGATAAAAAGGTGCAATAAGGGGGGTTTTGTTCAAAAGGTAATAATATTCATTCTTAGAGAGGATACCTAGAGATAAACCTTTAAGTAAATGCTCCAAATCTTGGATATATAATGGTGTTGGGTCCTTCTCTAGTTTATAAAAAAAAAACGGGGTCATGTAGGAGGCGTAAATCTTCCTTCACATAAAAAATCCCTAACCATGATTACTATCCCCCCCCCCTTTATCAGCCTGCTTAATCACTATGGGCCGTATGCAGCGCTCCGGCCGCATTGCATATGTGGGCGGAGTTTTCCAATATGTTCTACTGTGCATGCGCAGTAATTTTGTAACGTAATCTACGTTACATGTTGCAACGTAGATTGCGTATACGTGGTCTTTAGGCGGAGCTCTGCATACGGCTCTATGTCCTTATTAGTAGTTCGGTTTTTTTTTAGAGCTTTTAATTAACTAGCACTCAAATTCTTTTTTTATATTTAATTAATTAAAATCTAGATTATTCAAATCTCTTCTCACCAATTCAGAAAAGAGGTCTATGTAAGAACCTCTAGACTCGACCGGGTAAAATTTGGATTTAATTCGTAAACCTGAATCATTAAGATTAGGCTCTCGATGGGTTGTACTTTTATTATCTAACTTGGCAAAATGCTGCTTTAAAGTTAAAGCGAATTGCATGCGCCTATGCCTCTGGATTAGCTCCACTTTGTTTATTCCCCTTTGTCAATCTGTGTTTCTTTACTCTTACCATTATAACTCATATAGAAGCCCCCATTTGGGACCATGGGCCTGATCCAGAGCTACGGCCGCCGTCGCTAGTACGGAGGCCGTAGCCGTAATGCGCATGCGCCAGGCAGATGTTGCCCGGCGTCACTATGGAAACACCCGATCGTAGATCAGGCGTCCATAGTAGCGCCGTAGGGAGTAGGGGGGCGGGGGGAGGGAGGGTAATGAGGCTGGGAGGGCGGCGTTAACGTACTAACGTCGCCGTCCCAGTGTATCAACTCTCCCTTACACCAGCTGAAGTTAGGGTAGCCTTCAGCCGGCATAAGGGAGAGTTAATACGCTCCTAGAAGGGGAAGTGTCGGGCCAGAGCAGCGATGTTACGCTGAGCGCTACAGCGCTCAGTGTAACATCGTAGCTCTGGATCAGGCCCCATGTGTGGGTCCCTACAAAGAACAGCCCTATTTCAATAGGGCCGTTCTCTCTCAGAAAGTTTCAAACTGGCTGGGTTGTTGATTGCTTATGCCTCAAAGAGGCAGTCAATCCCTGGAGAACTGAACACAGTGCTCCGAAAAATGAGTGGCTAAACTAACCCCAACCCTCCTAATTCTAACCCTAACCCTCCCTTCTCCCTAGCCTGACCCTAAGAGCCCCCTCCCTGCAGACTGACCCTAACCCCCCCAATAGTAAAATGCCCCGGAAAGGTTACTCAGCTCTCCGCAGTTGTCGGCGGCGGGTCCTGCAAAAATGAATGGGTGAGTATGGCGATCAGCACACTCACCCATTCATGAAATTTTTTTTTTTTTTTAAATGGCCCCCTATTCGAAATACAGACAGCTGAAAAGTAACTTTCGAATGTCTCTATTTCGCAAAGCGGGCCATCGGAACAGAGACTGCAACCATTTGTTACATATACCCTCATAATACTTTAAAATGTGCCCCAAGTTAGTATTCACTTATGTGGCACACTTACTCTTCATGGAGCTAATGCTATTTAAACGTGAATGTGGCAATTATTAAAACCATGTCAAGAAGGTCCCCATCAAATGTTGTCCTTGTCATAAATAATTAATATCTCCCCAGTTCACAAACAACTGATGCCTCTTACAACAGTGTTTAATAAAGATCTGCCTAATTTTGCTCTGGTGTTTTTTACTTTACATAAACATTTAGTAAGGTTTCCCTGTGTATATGAACTGCATTTAAGAGGCTACGTGCATTGCAACATATTCCTCTGTTACTGCGTATATGACGTTATGTAGCAGTTTGATTTAGTTAATGTAACATTTTTCTGTATAATGTGTGCCACCAGATTAATAAACATTTATAGCTGGGCAAATACAGCTTTCCCTGCTATGGTGCTTCATTGGCAACATTGTTGGGAAGCTAGATGTTAGCCCATTAGTAAATCTTTGAAACTTTGTTTACTTACTATTTAGCAGCTGCTGGCTTCCTGCAGAGATCAGACAACGGAACCAAAGTCACCCATTCAATTCACAGGATGAGTCATACACTCTCTGCAGGAAACCAGTAAGTAAACAAAGTTTTAATGGTTTCTGAAGCCCCATTTAATTTTCCCAGCAGGTGGACACACTACATGCATGTGATTTCATGTTATGTATGGCAGAATTTTTTGTTTTGGGGAAAGGTTTAACTGAGTACTACTGTATATTTGGGGAAAGGTTTAACTGAGTACTACTGTATATACAGGTAAAAATAGTGCAGGATCTCTCCAAAGTACACAATAATTGTAGTTTACTGAAATAAACAGACAACGACGTAAATTTAGAAATACGTTATATTTATTACTAATTACAACAAGAAGCAGTTAATTTTCACAGATTTCTAGACCTGAACACTGAAGTGCAGTTAGTCTTAACATGTTTGGCACTATTAGAACACTGTAAACAACAGTTCACTTTTTTCCCCATATGCACCTGTATTACCTGTATCCTTATTTTCCTACATACTGAGTGTAGAGAATATTATGGGTTTCTAGGTGTAAAAATTATATATAAAAAATACATTGAAAAATGCATTATTCCTTATTTTAAACATCCATAAGAATTACAGGCATAAACCATGCTACGTATATGTTAATTTTCATGAACAGGTATTAAAATAGATTGAAAATACATCAAACAGTTTGTATTGTTATTGGAAAATCTATTATATATTTGCCACACATCAAATGAGGAAATATAGTACATATGTGAGAAAACACTAGTCACATTACTCAGCAGTTACATTTAATGGACCCACAAAAATGCTTCATGGACAGATGAGAACTAGTATGGCTCTCAAAACAGATAGAGAGGGGATAGGAGGACTACACATACTTTACATTTATTTATTTGATGTATGTATAAAGTAACAAAAGTTATGACATCATAGATGCATAACATTTTAGAGTATATGCTGCATTAATATAAATCCAGGTTTACCCTTCACTGTGCTAGCCCAAGAACAAATCCTTTAAAAAAAAAAAACATACAAACAAAAAATGATGAGAAAAGCTCAAATTGCTGGGATGTGAACACATACATTTTAGAAACATAAGTTATTCACAGCCATAGCCACTGAACTCATGTGGTGACTTGTGCAACAGTGCCATCTTGTGGTCAGGTTATCAGTGTGAATGGTGCAATACTTACTAGGATTCCAGAGTTAATCCTCTACTTCTTTATAACCTTGTTACTTTTATTTTGCAACTCTACTTGGATAAAACTAAAAATCATTAATCCATTCTGAAAACTTTTCCAATGCAAAGCATCCACCATCAAAAAATATAAATGCAATATTTAAAGATAATAGGCCAGATTCAGAGTTTAAATGTAAGGACCAGATTTACTAAGCTGCGGGTTTGGAAAAGTGGAGATGTATAGCAACCAATCAGATTCTAGCCCTCATTTTCTTTATACATAATAGAGAATGTCAACGGAAATCTGATTGGCTGCTATGGGCAACATCTCCACTTTTCCAAACCTGCAGCTTAGTAAATATGGCCCTAAGAGGAAAGTTACAGGTGGACAAAATCATGTTGATTTCAGGAGCAGTCAAATTAATTTTCTTCTATGCATGTAGAGAGAATACTTTGCTTTTGCTTATTGCACACAGACACTGACCAGCTTCACTTTTACACTGTTATTTAGACCTGGGCTGGGAAACCTCAGCTTTCAACTATAATATAGTTTGTAACAGATGAAATGACTCCCCTGAAATCAACATAGTTTTGCCCAACTTTCCTCTCTTTTACTCTGAATCAGGGCCAGTGGGATTAGTTCATGGACATTGTTTATTTTCCAAAACCAATTTAACAAAATAATTTGAGGAAAACATGTTGCCTACGGACATTCTTTGGGACTGATAAATATCACTGAGACAAACAGCCCTGCATTCTGATAAAATTGATGATATCGCCATTAGAGACTGTGCAAAGAAGAGCAACTAAAATGGTCCATGGTCTTTGGGCTGGATCCAGACCTTGTTAAGTGCATGAACTTAGTTACACCTGGGCTAAACCATGTTGATTTCAGGGGAGTCATATTTCATCTGCTGCAAACAGTATTAGAGTTGAGAGGTGATGTTTCCTATCCCAAGTCTATATAACAGTGTGATAGTAAAGCTGGTCAGTATCTGTGTGCAGAAAGCAATTAAAAAATATATTCCTGCAGGAAAAGAATACAATTAACACGACTCCTCCTGCAATCAACATGGTTTTGCCCAGAAGTAACTTTCCTCTCTTAGGGCCTGATTCAGACTTAAGAAAGTTCTAAAAATAAGAACTTAAAGTTACGCCTGGGCAATATCATGTTGTTTTTGGGGGGAGTCAAGTTAATAGCATTCTTTGCATGCAGGAATACATCTTCGAATAGCTTGCTGCACATAGATACTGACCAGCTTTAGTATTACACTGTTATTTAGACATGGTCTGGAAATTATCACCTCTCAACACTAGTGCTGTTTGCAACAGATGAAATATGACTCCCCTGCAATCA
>WWET01002720.1:97535-113371 GCA_011038615.1 Limnodynastes dumerilii | reverse complement strand
AACTAAAATGGTTCATGGCCTGTGTCACAAAACATACCAAGAAAGGCTAGAGGAACTAAACATGTATAGCTTGGAGCAGAGAAGGGAGAGGGGGACATGATAGCAGCTGTCAAATATATCAAGGTTTGTGACCGGTTAGAGGAGGGGGCATTTTTCAGAGGAAGAGGTGTAATAGAACATGAGGGCATGAATATAAACTGGAGTGTGGTAGACTCAGGGGAAATGCGCGGAAAAATTACTTCACTGAAAGGGTGATAGATAAGTGGAATAGCCTCCCATCTGAGGTGGATGAGGCCAATACAGTAGAACAGTTTAAACATGCTTGGGATAAATATAAGGATATCCTAAATCTCACCAAAACAAAGTCGCACCAGCTATTGAAATGTATTCTAAATACAAAAGCCCTAAGGGTGCTTGGAAGAAGCCCGAATGGGGGTGAAACGCTCGTCGGCTGCCTATGTGAGATCCCATATGATTGTGCGCACCGGTGGATCCTCTGCAACATGACTTTTTCTCGTTTGGCACAGTAATTATTTTCGTACGGAGCACTCAGCAATTCTTTGTATAGATAGAGAAGGAGGGATATCTACTGCACAGAAGTACGAAGCATTGGCCGTGAGGCCACTAGTTGATTGTATAGGGTTAGTCTCCTAGGTCATATTTATATTTTAATATGCGATGAATTAAAAGTAATGTTTTAAATTATAGCTGATTCTGTCTGTCTTAATTAGGTTGTGCACTGGTTAATAGGTTTCAATAGGAGTGCAACTTATATTGCACTTACTCTCCTTTTTTCTTATCCTAAATCTCAAACTAAATTGAGGGTAAATGGAGTCTAGGGTCATTCTGGGCAGAGTGGATGGGCCATGTGTCTTCTATGTTTCTATGTATATTGTGTATTTGCACTTCATCATTGTGATTGTTTGTTAGATTTGCTCCCTAGCTTTTCCCAAAAGAATGAGACTAAAACGGTGGTCATCAGGTTGTAGATGGTCCCAGCATCCCCTCTACCTGGCCACTGGATCACCCTGGTTAACAACATTGTTGGGCGCGAGAAGTTTGTCTATACCTTTAGAAATTGTGGTCCCCCTGGATGGATTTACCATACTACATGACAATGATGTTCTCTAATGCCCCTCTGGTAGGAAATAAATAACGTAAGCCATGGTCTGATGCTCCACATCCTTTATGTGACTCTGGGCCCTTGGGTTCTGCATGGCACCGACTCCACCCCCCATCCCTTTTCCTAATGATAGATCTATTTGTACATAATTTAATTAATGGCTATAATAAAAACCAATAATATATACATGAGCTTGGCATGTCCTCATTCCTTTTTTAGAAAGGGATAGTGACATAATACTGTCCTGTGCTATTATAACTCTTGTAAGTGAATATTCTATATGTGTTGGATCATGGAACTTAATACTTTTGGGGACATGTTATTTTTGTGCCTCTGGTAACTCTCCTCTGGTATTGCAGGGCTAAAAGTTCATGAACTTCTGACACAGCTTCTTTACATTCATTCCTTGGATATCGTGTTAGTACCCATACCAAGTATGTGTATATATTTCTCCTACTACACCTCAGTGTACTCTACAGACTGTGGTCTAACTCAACATTACTTTTGTTATTATAGTTTATTATGGCCTGTCCCAAATCTAGTTATCTACAAAATGGGACCCTGATTTTTATGTGCCTGGTTAAATGTCACTCTGTCACTGCAACATAATAGACATGTAATTAAGTAACTTCTTTATTAGTCACCTATTTTTAAATGTATTTGTGTGACCCTAAAGAAAGAAATCAAACGGTATAATTCTCATTTGTTTTGTTCTTAACAATTTGCTTAAAAACAATTAACTAAAACCTGTATTTTCCCTTAAGTACCCTACATTAACTAAGCGTATATCACACCTATAGCTTTCCTCACTCTACTATGCATAGGCATCCTACAAAACATCAGGTGGTCGTTTTGAAAGAATGTTTTTTTATTATTGTATGTTATATCTGTTAAACTAGAGAAATATAGCTTTAGCACCCATCATATCAGAAGCATTCTTACTTTTCTGGCAATGTCCCTTAGTTTCCTGAAGAAGTCATCAGAAGCGTGATTGTCTCCTCCTTCTGACTGAATAGGCTCAACAACAATGCCGGCAACAGTCTTTTTCTTTTTCCTGTATTTCACAATCAGGTCCTCTACCTAAAACAGTAAAATATAAACTGTATTTTAGATAAATTATGTATGGCTGCTTTGCATGATATACAAAACCCAAAAACAGTGCTAATTGACTAATAAATTAGGTAAATTAGGCATCCATGATATACCCAATCGGGTGATTATCCCAGCAATTATCAAGATTAAAGATAATCAATTTAGGTTAAATATTAAACATGATACATGAACATAGGAAAATTAAAATGCAGGACTTAATTTATAGTACGTTTACATTCATTTGTTTTTTCCATGATATGCAGCACACTCTGACTGGGTAGCTTTCATTTTAGATCATTAATATTCTCGGGTCAGACAAAGGCCCCGATCCTTGGTTCTTTTCAAGAGGGGAATTACGTACCGCTCATATTTAACTCCCCAGGTTAGAAGGTTACGTATGCCGGCTCTTACGAGAAAAGGGCTTTCCCTCCCTTTACGCATGTCGCATCTCCGCCGTGAAGGCGGAGATAGACATGCTAATGAGTGGACAAGACAGGGGAAGCCCTGATACGATTGTAAGGCCGCATACCTGATCGTAAAAGTTAAGGTAGGAATCTGGACACGTAAGTATCCAGATTTGCTACCGAGAGCACTCCCCGCTCTGAGAACAGCCGTAATGACCTCAGGCGCCCGTAGGTATGGATCTTGCCGTAAGTGCGGTGTTTTGTGGGAGGGCGCATATTCTGTACAAAGGAGCTGTGCTTCCCCTCCATCCGCCAAGGTGGGCATAGGGAAGAATTTAAATTGTATAGACGGGGTGGGCTTGAGTATTTATGAGCGAAGCAGTGTTCGGACAGACTTAAGGCTGCCTTATGGCAGTGTAATATGCGCATGAGAGAGGGGAGTGACAGGGAGAGTCCACTTCCATCTCTCATGCGTACTGACAGACCCCCCACGTACGGAAATACAGCCACATACTGGATCCAGCCACTCCTCTATAATACGCCAAGCTCAACTAAATAGATTATTATTCTGATACAGAGCAGCACTAAACCCTTTTTTAGGTGTAAGTGTAGACCTGAGCAATACTATGATAGATTAAACATGAAGCTATGCAGTATTTAAGTTCCATGTGCAAAAGTAGAGTATTCTCCTTGCATGCAAAGGAATCTAAATTAATTAGCACCCCTTACTTTGCAAAATGGTTTAGCCGAGCTGTACACTTGCACTCGTTTTGCCCTAACTTTTAATCTCTGAAACAGCCCCTTGCAGTACCGACATGCTTTAGCCAATATGCATAACCGCAGCTTTGAGCTGGGATTACACCTACTGTAGCTCTAATGAGGCATTTAATGTTATGATATATTAATCAAATTTCAGCCTAAAGTTTTCAGGGCTGATACAGAGATAGGGAAAGGTGTATACATCTCTGAAGCTAAGATGGGGAATGTATACGGAATACATGGAGAAAAGTTCTTCTCAGTCTCTATATGGAATAATTAGAATAGTGGGGTCTGGAGATGGAGATTTTACCAGTGCCATAGATTTACTAAATACCAAGGAGAAGAAGTAAAAAAAATAGAGAAAAAACATATCCAAATCAGCCCCTTGGTTTTGAGAGGTCACATCTTATTCTACCTGGGCCGTCAGATAAACATTATCTATATATATCTAAACATTTATGATAGAAAAATGTAATAAACACAAAAGATCATTGATGAACCTAGTTTTTAAGGTGCATGTTTATATGTGGTAGTGATGACCACAAACAAGGACCATATTGTATTTCATATACTGATAACAGGTCTAAATAAACATCATATTGCATTACATACTGTATACTAAATTATAGGCCTTTACAAGTCAAAGATTATACACCTGCATGTCATATATTACCTCTTCCAAACAGCGAGCCTCTTCATCCCGGTTTTCCTTAACAAATTCTTCAAGGGGGTATTTCAGTCTTGGAAACGGGGCAATGGGCCAGTCAAAGGAGGGAATGTCCAATTTGTGGATGGCTTTAGAATGTGTTGTTGATAGGCAGCCTATAACATAATATAGAAAAGATGACTGAACGCTGGATGCATGTAATAGTAATTAGATGGAAGACATATACTGTATAAGAGATAGACACGTTTACATTGGGAACGGGTAATCATATCACCAAAAAGGCAGACATGAGGGTCAAATCTGTTCCTATTGAAATCCATATCCTACTGGAGAGCCTAGACAGCCAGTGTAATCGCAATATAATCTTCTTTGTACTGTGATCATTTGGATGTTAACTGCTACACAACATATAGAAAATAATATAGACAGCTAAATTTCTAATTTAAAAAATAAATAATAATGTTGCCTGACACTGCATTTGACATGGTTGTGCTTTAAAGTACATGAATGGCGGAATGTCTTAATATCTGTACATGTAGAGAATGGGGCACACAAGAAAAAGATCACTTAATGTGTTCTGTGTAATGGTTTGAGGAGAGATTGATTATTTTACAAAAATGCATTGTGAAAAAATATGACTGTCACATTAAAGTCCTAATTACATCCAGTTTAGAGCAGGGATCGACAAATACCAATGGCTACGATGAATAAAAATAAGGAACTGGAGATCGGATTGACGCAGATAAGCAACCACTAGTATTCTTACCCATAGTTCGTCCATGGAAAGCACCCATAAATGACAGAATGCTGTAGTCTGGACAACCTGGGTACTGAAAAAAAAGTGAAAAATTGTGATTTGTAGTCGCACTGCAGTGATTCCAGTGCTTCAGAGATGGAGTTGGGGCATTTCTCAGCTCAACTGTACAGTGCATTTTGAAAACCAGCTGCCCAGTATTTGTGAGCTACTTGCAAAGGCTGATGGTACCAACACTGCTTTCTATCCCTTTCATCACACCATGCTTTGTCCAAGTGTAACTGTATGCCCTTAGCAGAATTTGAATATTGCTCTATATAAAGGCATAATAAATTCAAATTAAAGGCATATTTAACTATGTGGTCCTGAATAGATAAAACGAAATATTAGTCTTGTTTGTTTTTTCCCCCGTTAAAAATAGGTTAATATTTTTGCATTCTCCAGGGTTCCACAAAGTCAACTAACGATATTGATGGTTATTTCCTACTCAGTGTGGTTCTGCAATCAGAACGGCCCTTTTTCGAAAGGGCCAGTTTCAATCTGGCTCTAAAATCAATTGCTTCTGCCTCGCCGAGGAGAAGCAATCATTCATCCCCAGGACAAAGTCACAGCAGCGAATGGTAAGTATTTATCTAACCCCAACCCTTATCCTTACCCTCTCCTTCCCCCCGCAGCCCGACCCCAAGACTCTCTTGCCCCCAGCCTGACCCCAAGACTCTCTTGCCCCCAGCCTGACCCCAAGACTCTCTTGCCCCTTGCTCCTATGTTTTAATGTAATGCAACATGCCTGCATTACAAAGATATAGAATTGTTGCTGGGATTCACATGGTAGTTAAGCAATTTCTGGTCAATATACCTGGTTCACCATGCAGGAGTCCAACTCTTCTTTGGTTACACGACTGTGGCCTCTCTCCTTGTTCTAAAATATAGTTAATATATAGACTTTAAAACAGAACTCCAAATAACAAAATAGGTAAGCTATGAATAATGTTTGCAGGCACCATAACCATAACAAGCCAGATTTATATGAAATCACTTTGACCCAGATCCAGAAATTGAAAGTAACAAATTAGGTAGAAATTTACACCAGAGCAAAACTAACTATGTCGAATTTCCTTACTGCACGCTATTGTCTTCTTTCCAACTTGTATTTAAACTTAGACTAGGAAACATCACTTCTAAACTTTAATACTCTTCCCAGCAGATGCAATTTAACTTGATATTGTTGAGGTGTAACTTTCAAATTCTGGATCCGACCATACGTCCTACGTGATGAAATTAGAGAGTACATAGAGTGTCCCGACATAGAAATATATTCATTCTTGTAAAAGAAACTGATTATTGTACTTACTCTGTACCACATAAATATTAGTTTGAATGCATTTTCATTAGAGCATGATCCACAGGACATTGTAATTACTTGCTTCAAACCTTTTGGTCCAATCTATAGAAAAAGAAAGACATTAGATATGGCAAAATGTAGGCAATGTATTTTTTCATTCATTCTCTATATTTAATACAAGGTAGAACGGGAAATTTTATCACATGAACATTCTGGAGAGGATTATACGGCTGGCAGATATCTTATATATTTACAGATAACAGCGACTCCTCCAGTTTCTCTGTGAAATTCTCCGGAGGTAAGATGCCAAGAGCCGGTCTGTTGACAAATGCACTCTGAAATAAATATGGAATGAAAATACTGTAAGTACGGCTGACAGTTTCAATATGTCTTTCCCATCTGATTTCCATCCCCTGTTTATAACCCATGATGTTGTATACAAAGATACAGTATTAGTAGAAAAGCCTGTAGGACTACAGCTAGTGCAGGACACTTCTATAAGCGTCAACAAGGTACATCATATCTACTGCAAGACCATTTTATGTGCCATCATCACACAACACACGTAATGACAAGTTATGGACATAGTGTCACTTTTTACCTATGTAAGTAATGGCAACCTGACATTTGCTTTGATCTTTTAAACTCTGCTGGATGAACAATAGACAGATGTGGAGAAAGCAGGGAAACAGCAATACACTTATTGGTATGCAGATCGTTTTCTAAGTGGGATTTTTGTGTGTAAGGACCAGGGCTGGATATACCACAGGGCTTTAAATGAGGATAAATATAAATGTAGCCCAGGGGCCACCACAACACTTAATCTGGCCCTGGTAAGGGCCGTATCCACACTTGATAACATCAGGCTATTTCTGTATGTGACGTACAGAATAGCCTAAAATTATGTACTTCACGGAAAGCTGGCCCACTCACCATGCGTACGAGAAACACATGGAGGGTGGGTACTGGCATTTAGCTGAAAACACCAATAGACAGACCCTCCTCCAGTACAAAACGAAAGTAACAAACACCCTTAATGAAAAGGTCTACTTCATAACACAATATAATAATAAAGCCAAACAGATCAAAAACACTGGCCTGCTCCACAGAAAGATGAAGTATTAAAGATGAAGATATGATAGGCACAAAACCAGGAAGGTCATTTTCAGGAAGGACCCAAACCTACATCAAAAACTGGCACACAATCATATAAAGGTCCTATCTTGACCTAACTTAACCCAGAACATGGCTACTACCACTATGGTGAATGTATTGGATGCAAAACTGTAAAACAATGGAAAAATAAACCTACAACTTCCTTCCCCTCACAAGTTACACATAAGAAATACAAAATCCAGAGAATGATCACCTGTTATGCCAAGTATGGTGTCTACCTACAAATATGTCCTTGTGGCTTGCAATAAATAGGTAAAACCACAAGATGTCTATAAGACAGAATTGGTGAACACATATAAAATATATACGCAAAGGCTACAATGTACATAGTATATCAGATCATTTCCTCCACTTTCATAAATCAGGACCCAACCAGCCTCATGTTCATGGGAATCGAACACATGAAACTAGATTGGAGGGGCAGGCAGATAGACATCGATAAGTTAACAAATTAAAACTCAAATGGATCTACCAATTGAAAGCTAAGGTCTAAACATAGACACTGATTTCCGACCCGTTCTCACAGTTACCACCTTAAGCCATACAATGATGAAACCATACTAATCTACTAGATGATATGACCAAGAAATCACTTATCCTTCTCACCAGGCTCATTCATATGTAAACCTCTGTATTCTATCTAAGTGACTCTTGAATAACACCCTCCATCTACTCTCATGTCCAGTAGAATATGACCATTCATCCTGCCTGCTCATCTAAGTTTATGTACTGCTAATTAATTTCTATATATTTCCCATGGACCACTCACTATAGCCACAGACCTTTTGTTCACAACATCTTTCTCAAAACAATTACATCACATCTCTCAATCGAACTGGACTTTTTAACCCTGGACCCATCCAGCTGTCATACACCCCTGATTAAGTCATTATAGTGATTAAATGCATTGGGTCTGTACACTCTATATTAATTTTAGTCAGACACTAGTGGAAAAAGTACTGTAAGACCTTCCTGGACTAAGGCTCACACAGCAGAAGCAGCTGCCACTCTTATACCCAGGATTACGGTTTACCCTCATTGTGTATGCCACACTAATTAATAAATACAGTTCTTACACCACAATTCCCCCTCCAGTGTGAATTGTTGTGTAATTGTGTTCTAACATAACATGGTTGACTTTAAAAGTCAATTGCAATTCTGGCAGTGTAAGGGTTAAGAATTAAGAGATGAGTAGAATCTGTGTGGAGAGTGCTTGCAGACACCTGCCCCCTTTCTTTCACTGCATAGATAAGAGTTATGGACCGGATTCAGACCCCCGCACGTTTTTCATTAATTAGTGAGTCAGTAGGACATCGAATTGGTATAAGTATATGTAATATATTCACTTATGGAAATTGGGGATTCATGACTAATCAAAATTAAATTCAACTATTCGCTGGATTTATGGATAATGTGACTGAAATTTATGATAATTTTTCATTATGTTGGAAATGAATTACAGGTATTTAAAAATAAACTCGTACAATATTGACTAGTTCTGGGCTATTTAACAGAACCAAAGTAGAGGATACAGTTTAACTATTAAGACTGAACTTGGAATACATTGCTGCAACTATTTAACCAATTATTTACAGATCTGGAAAATATAATTACAAATGATATAAATGAATTTGAAGAAAGAAGAATTTCACCAATTAAATTATGATAAAATGATTCCTGATGGTCATGGCTGGACCTTGATACCTGGTTCCCTGGAAGTTGGATAACAAATATATTTTGTCTCTTATAAAATTTAGAGTTTAACCACAGTGGACCTGAATCACACTTAAGAATCTGTGGCTTTTTAGGTGCGTATATTTAGGAAGGGATATACTGCGCATGCGTAGTAACCTAATATATGCAATTTACGTAGGACTTAAGAACGGGACAGCTCTGAATCACCATTATGAACCTATTTGTTCTAGGTTCGTAGTTACTTAAGAAGGAAGGGGCGTGCCGGGAAAACTTAAGAAAGAAGATAAGAAGATTGGGTGGAGAGAGGCATTTAAATTAAGAAATCTGGGCGAGGTTAGGCATAAACATTCTTAATTAGCCGCCCTATGCACACAACTAAGAATCTAAAGATATGGCATTCATAGGGCTACCACTCTACTTTCTCCACATCACCATTACTGCTCTATATGCACATTTAGGGCACTTTAGGCAGGACATAGCAGCTCCCACAGACAAACTGAGCGCTACTATGAAACCCCCAGAAATACATTTGCTGCAATGGATAACATACAAATCAATTTACTACAAACATATGTCAAATGGTAGGAAAGTCATGAGATACCTCCCCATTCACAGTAGAACAACAATAACCAGGTGCCATGTACAATAGGAAATGTGTGAACAGACATTTGGCCACACCCTGCTCTTTACATAATAATACACCATAATGATGCAGTCACACCCCTGTTCTGATTACTGCGCAGGGCATGAAAAGTAATTAAGTTAATTAGTAAACTTATGATTTATTAAGCTCAGTAAAACATTTGCATTGCAACTGGCAATATGCAAAAGCCTTTAGAAAGCATTTTCAAGAATGTAAGAGCAGTCTATTTATGAAATTCATTAGTCCATTTAAGGATAATTTTACAGCAGTTGCATCAGACGGTATATATGAAAAGTGTTAAGGAAAAATGTTATTTACTGTATATTATCGGTATATTAGGACCACAGTCAAATACCATGACGTCAATTGTGTACTTTAAGAGCAAACATTGGGCCAGATCCAGAACAACGCTTGTGAGCGAATTTACGCATGGCGGAGACGTAAAATCGCTTTTTAGTACTGTGCATGCGCACCATAGAAAATACGCTCCGTAACGTAGCGTAAATGTGAACGTATGGGCCATTCACATATGTGTCGCGTAAATATTGTCACGTGTGGGCGTGCCAATTTTTACGTGAGTCAAAAATACGTCTGAAATACGCTATATAGGCGGGGGTTTGTATCTAAAGTGTACAGTATGGGCGTGCTTAGCTGCGTAAATACGTGTTGCACATACGTACGTGAGCAGATGACATCGGTTACGTGGGCAAAAGTTAAGGTAGGGTTTGGAAAGCGGATCTCGGACAAAATACGTACATTCAAGGGGTGTGCCAAGGTGAGTGTATAGAAGGTACGCACGCGTAAATACACTACGCGAGTAAACGTATTGCAAGCGGAGTTCTGGATCTACCCCATTGTCCGTAGAATATAATAACTTTTTATACCCAAAAACTGCAAAAAGGTACAAATATGAATTAAAACTTAAATATTTTCAAATAACTCAATGGAATTCTAGTTAATTGAAAATACTGTCTCTTGCTAGATTTCTATTTCCCTGTAATGTTTCATCTGTCATGTTCTTGCAATGCTTATTTTTTTTACTATTTTACATTATGGGGCTGATTAAGAGTTTAGCACTAATGGCAAATTATCAACTGTACAGCTCGGTTAAACCATTTTGCAATGTGAGGGGTGATAATTAATTTTAATTCTTATGCAGGGAAAATACTTTACTTTTGCACATAGAACTCACATACTGCATAGCTTTATGTTTAACCCCTAAAATAGAGTTGAGCTAAGAAACTTCACCTCTCAATTCTAATTCTGCTTTCACAATTTTAATTTGCCTCCCCTTGCAGTTCAACATGGTATTGCTCAGGTCTACACTTGCACCCAAAAACAAAAAGGTGTAAGTGCAGCTCTGAATCATCCCCACTAACTGATCTGATTATTAGTCAAGTTACTGGAATGTTTTGTTGGTGTTACAATTAACAGGCCAATCAGCCAATTATCGGTTAATCGGCTAATAATTTTATAGAGTGTACCAGTTTTTACACAAGTCTGTAACAAATTCTGTTCACGAAATTGTTCTCCTCAATAAACCTACATAAAGGAACCAGAACTGTGGATTTAAGAGTCGCAAACTAGATCACAGGACAAAACCAAGAGTTATTAAAGCCAAACTATACCGGAGGGTATTCTCAAATTAGCATCTCTTTTGTGTTTTGCAGTGCCTATAAATATATTACTGATGTGCTGAAAGTTTAATAATGACATGCCAGCTAAGCCCAAACCCATAAAAAATGCACATATAATTTTATTCTGATCCTCTTATTTGTGAGTGTACCTAGTTGAGAGTCTCTTACACTTACCAAATTTTGTGGCTGTTGTAGAACTTTTATAAGAGCTGGATGGTTATAACCTGCAAAAAGAACACAATATATTTTAAAAGGTGAGAAATTACACCCAAAATGGTTAGATAAAAAGCACTCTGTTTGAACGGCACGTGTGGTAATGCAACAAAGATCAGTTTCAGAAGGTTTCTATTTCTAAAGCTGGGTACACAATGGAGTTTTTGTTACAAGCTGACATTGTTACTTTGATTAATTAGGATTCTGCACATGATCTTCATACTGTCCACACTAAAATAATTCCCTGCAGGGTTGCTCAGTACTTATCAGTACACACTGCAGTAAGATGCAGCTACCGGGCAACTCTGTTTTTAAAAAATTTGGAGCGCACAAAAACCAAATCCCATGATGCAATGCAGTTTCAGATGATTCTGCAGCATTATGGGACAGAACAATGGTAGGACATTGGCGATATCAGACGATTATCATGTAGAAAACCCTCTAGTGTGTACACTGCATAATGTTCCAAAAACCAGAGCTAGGAAGTTAGATTGGTAAATCGGATTTGTCATGGGAAAACTATTTATGCTACGCTCAGAAACAGATACAAAAGATAACCTGATAACAGTGTAGTATTAAGGAATCTCTTAACAAAAAGAATTGTTTGACAAACGTTGGATGCCAAGTAACATACACAGGACTAAGGCCAACTGTTGCATTCCTCGCATAGAATGAGGGATTTCTAAAATAGGGGCATCCGAAAATTCCTTTTCAGATGTCCCTATTTTGAATACCCCTCAATTTTAGAATTTTTTTTTATGAATGGGCGAGTATGCCGATTGGACTACTCACCCATTTCTTTTCGGAAACACCGCCCCTGCCGCTACCACAGGACCCGCACCACGGGAAAGGTGAGTAACCTCACAAGGGTTAGGGTCAGGCTGCAGGAGAGGGTGGGTTAGGGTCAGGCCGCGGGAGATGGTCGGTTAGGGTCAGGCTGTGGCGAAGGGAGGATTAGGATCAGGGTGTGGGGAAGGGGAGGGTTAGGTTTAGAATTAGGGGAATTATTGGGGTAGTTTTCAGGCTTTCCTTTCGGAGCACCATGGTTGGTGCACCGTGGATCGATTGCTATGCCTCATTGAGGCATAAGCAATCGGAATCCCAGCCACTTCGAAACTGGAAATATTGAAATAGGGCTGTTCTTTCCAGGGACCCAAACCCACATATAATTCCGCTGCGATAAGAATCAGGATCCCCACTGTTTTCAGACTTCCATGCGAGCAAGGAGGATCCACTCATCTCAATCGTAAGTAATTCTGACGGATGACCCCAAAACTTACATTTTCTGACACAAAC
Source organism: Limnodynastes dumerilii (assembly GCA_011038615.1). Lineage (NCBI taxonomy): Eukaryota > Metazoa > Chordata > Amphibia > Anura > Limnodynastidae > Limnodynastes > Limnodynastes dumerilii. The sequence goes on along the minus strand of WWET01002720.1, from coordinate 100,570 downwards.
GCTGTTAGGAAGCCTGGATTAGTATGCAAAGAGAGAACACTATATACAATGTAAATTGACTAACCAATGAGTCACCCCCTCTGTCTCTAAGACAGGCACTGTGTGAATGGGCCTCAGGAAGATTCAGTTTGTTCACCTGTGATGATGTTATTTTGTGAGATTGGACAGGATGTGCTTGTTTCTTTTTTCAACATTACCATGTGACGTAAACAAAATAGGAGCCAGGTACAAGCTATGCAAAGGATTACAGGAATTAATGAGGTCTGGAAATTGGAGATCATGCAAACACATAGTAAGCATTACAAGCTCATAAATCACTGTGCTGAAGAGCAGATAAGGACAGGAGCGTAAAAAAACACATTCAGAGCTAAAAAAAACTGTATTGTACTGAATCAGATTTCGTTCTTTTGGCAGAGGGAACACTGTGTCTTCATTGACATATGCAGGGATTTATTAGTTGCTAATCGCAACAAATAAAAAGGTTCAGATGAGGAATCCCTCAAGAAGACATATTACACGGTATACTGACGAATAGTGACAGAATATCAGTGGCTGATACACTTAGCTGAGGGAGATACATCTTGTGATTTGGGATGTGCTTGTTGACATTGGCCAAGCCCATGCTGCCCCTTATCCTTGGCAAATGCAGGATTATTACAGGGGTATTTCCAATGCTTATGATACATGTGGAGAATGATAGGAATCTGGAGATTGAACACTATATAAAGTATATATGGTGAACATTCAGGGACTGGGGATGGCATATACTATAATATAAGTGGGTTATTTTAGGGTATGCGAAAGGCTGTATCTGTTAGGGAGAGGGGAGCCTTACAAGTGCAACTTATGGACCGTATTCAAACTTAAGTGTGAAATAAGTACGCACGGATTCACAAAAATATGGACCTAAGTGGCAAGGCAACTCCCATGACACTCCCCTCCTACGTATTTTAGCTGACTTCCGTGTCCATAGGACAACTTTAACTTTCCGTGCATATATATTTTCTGCTTAAGTTGCTAAAGTACGTGCATACATTGTTAACCGCGCTCTTAATAGGACATTTAAATATCTCCCCCAATCCATAACTTAACTTCCTATGCACGGAGGACTGGCACGCCCCCCTGCACGTATCGGAATTGAAGTCCATGCCTAATGGATTTCTGAGCCAAAATCCAACATAGCTTGTGTAAAAAAATAAATTTACGACGCATGTGCAGTTAACCGAACTTTCTTAAAAGTGAATACGGTCCCATATCTCAAAATGTGTATTGGCTTAGTAAAGTGAAGTGAGATCACTACTATAGGATCCATTTCACAGCATGGCTTATTGTAAAGAAACAGAATCATACAATACAAAAAAAAAAAAAGACATGAAAGGAGCGCAAGAGCAGTGGAAAAGCAAGTGTTCCTTGTATCAGAAAGATAAGAAACAAGAAACAGATATAGACAGAAATGTTTGCAAAAACCACGGTCAAAGATGGTATTTAAATATATAAGCAGATGCAGAATAGTTAAGACAAATAGGTATAATTTTAGACAAAAGCTGATAACAAGGTTATCAGTAGAGTAAATCCCCCCAAAGAACAACTAAGGATAGATATATTTAAGAAGCAAATTAAAGCAAGTATATATTTTTTTTATTATAGAAGAAAAAAAAAATCTAAAAGGGTCACCCGTGCCCCCACCACATAGTATAAGGTATCCATCCGGGGAGACCAGATCTTAATAAATTTGTGTTTTCTGGAGGTATAATCAAATTTTCATGCCCAATAGTGTCAGCTAGAAAAATCCACTGACCAAGTGAAGGAGAGGTCAGGACCATCCAAGTTTGAGCAATCCAAATTTTAGCAAAGGACATTATAGAAAAGAAGATATTTAGATCGGTGGTAGTCGTATTCCAGGCGCTAAAAATCCCGGTGGTGAAAATACCTCCACGAGTTTCCCTATACTGAAAATCCCGACACGTTAAAAAATCCGGGCTAAAATATTACTGACAATTTAAAATACCTACACCAATAAAACACCTACACTGAAAATCACGGCAAACAAAAAATACCGCAAAGCAAGAACCGACGATTAATAAATACTGACAACTAAATATTTTGATATTATTTGTGGTATTACAATTAAATATATTTTTGTATATAGGGGTATTCAATGTCATTATTTTATTTATGTTTTTGATGTATTATAAGATTAGTGTTATTAAATGACAATTTTGTAGATTTGTTGGGGTATTGATTATAGTGATCGGTTTCATATTTGTTGTATTTAATGACGATTTTGTGGATTTGTTGGGCTAGATACAATTTGTTACTAAATCACACCATTTGTATCTTTGTAGTTCCTTTTGGTTTAGATAATAATACCTGCACTTGGGGATTTGTGTAAAAGGGCTATCCATTTTATATGATATTTTATACCTTTTTAATTAAGTCATTCTCTATCCTTGGTATACTTGCATATGATATACCAATTAGTAATTAATAGCGCCCTCACCACGTTATCTGTTTTTGTTCTTATATTAGTGGAGATAGGTGGACTCCACAGGTGTTGTGGCTGCTTGCCATTGGTTTAGAGTTGCGCCCTCATACCTCAAATCTCTTTGTTTCAATTTTGGGGATTTGTTGGGGTAATGATTATAGTGATCGGTTTCATATTTAGGGCCTTATTCACTAAGGACGATATTTTCGTGCCAAATCGCATCGCGGGGCATCGCGGCGATATTGACGCGAAAATATTTTTTTTTTGTCCAAATTCACTAACACGCGATATTGATGTGATTTTTTCAAACACAGGCGATGTGCCGCCATGTTTTTAGGGCTTAATCGCGGTGATTTTAATCAAAAATTCACCGCGATTAGCCCTTTAACTAATGGCGGCATATCGCGTGTATTAAAAAAATCCAAAGTTCTGCATGTCTGCAAAGTGCAGGCATGCTGTAGTCATTGAATTACAAGGATCAGCAAAGATGATCGTTGTAATTCTTTGGTTACAGCATGGATACAATTGTATCAATGCTGAACTGCGTGTC
>WWET01002720.1:86490-97388 GCA_011038615.1 Limnodynastes dumerilii | reverse complement strand
TATTTTATTTTCACCGCCGGGATCTTTAGCGCGGGGACTTCCTACCTGACCCATTTATATAGCTTCAATTATTTCCTACAGCGACCAGCTAAAGTGGCATGCTTTTGGGTCAATAGGAAAGGAAATGACAGACAATGCGATTAGCATATGGAGGTATTTTCACCGCCGGGATCTTTAGCGCGGGGACTTCCTACCTGACCCATTTATATAGCTTCAATTATTTCCTACAGCGACCAGCTAAAGTGGCATGCTTTTGGGTCAATAGGAAAGGAAATGACAGACCATAAAAGGAGATTAGCAGAGTGAGCAACTGATCGGTACACACGTGGAAACGCTGTTTGCAGAACCAGATAATCTACAACCTGACGGCTACCATAAGGACCCCTGGAATTACTTCTTTCCAGAAGTCCATACAGACTGGACCTTACCAAGAAAAGCATCTTGCATTAAAACTGTGAGCAACCCTAGCGATTCTTTACATTGTTTATACTATACCGTGGTGCCCTTGCACATTGATATATTGTTCTGACCTTAGACTTTCCCTAGGGGGATTAAGTGTGTACATTTTCCTGTTATCTGTGAGATGCAGCCCACAGAGGAGCACTACTACCTTTCATGTAATACATTCACTTTGATAATACAATCAATGACAGAGGTAACATTCAGGGGGGCATAGTCAGACATCCCAGCGAAGAGATATATGCCAAGATATTTAAACTTGGTGGTCCAGAGCAGCGGATGGTCCATTGTGACAGAAGCGGGAATAACCTCTGATAATGGGAAGAAACTGGATTTGGACCAAATAATTTTGAGACCCAAGAAGTAGCTGAAACAATCCACCGCCACAAATGACCTGTCCAATGAGCCAATGGCATCCTCTTAAAAAAGCAGCATGTCATCTGCATATAAGGCAAATTTATTATTTACAGACATCCCAATTGGGAAGCTCCTAATATGAATGTCAGACGAATCAAACATGGCAGTGGCTCGATGACCAATACAAACAGGGCTGGGGAAAGGAGACAACCCCTCTCCATACAAAACCGAATGCTAGTATGGTTGTTAATGCTTACTCTGGCACCTACTTAATAAAACAGTCATTAGCCCTTACTCAACAGAGTGAAATGCCTCCCCCCAACCTCCTGTGACATCTAAAGGGGAGTATACAAACGTTGTAGGTTGATGGATGCAGTTCTCCCAGACATGAAACCAGTCTGGTCCAGGAAAATATTTGATCAACTACCACATGGAGTCTCTTGGCTAGGATATTAGCTGACAGTTTAATGTCCATGGCCAAAACTGTAACAGGGAAATAAGATTCCTGGTACAACGGATGCTTGGTTTAGGTATCAGAAAATTGGCCTTCAATCCTAGAGGGGAAAGGCAAAGTCTGGAATTTATGTGTAAATTTAGCAAAAAGCTTGCGGATAAAAAAAAAAAAAAAGGAAAAAACTACCTGAACTGCTTATAGACTAGGCCTGGTATGCCAATCAAACCAGTTGCCTTATGTTTTGAGATGCCAGAAAGAGCAGCCTCGAGATTTTTTGAAAGGGAGATGGCGCTGTAATGGGGTTTACCCGAGGGTGTGTGGGTGCTGCTGGATCTGCTTAAGAGTGCCCCAATCACACCCTAGAAAGCAGACAGGAGATAGCGCAACCCACATTGAGGGTTGCGCTATCTTCCGTCTGCTTTCACCCGTATATTGTATAGCCTCGAGATCTTGTTAGGAGACAGTCCGCAGCTTCCCGTTCTAGTCTTGGCAGGAAATCCTCATCCAAATAATAAGACAATTGCGCAGGGGAATAACTAAACTCTAACTTCTTTTAATAAGTAATATTTAAGTAATATTTAGTGTTGCTAAAGTTCTCTTTGAGTGGTTTTCAGAGAGAAAATTAATTTAAACATTGCATTTTGGCATACTCTCTTATCTATATGACAGTCTGAGGCGTAAACCAAACTGCCTGACTATTAAGCAATTACCAATTATCTATACCAAAGCTGGAGAAATGTGCTTTTCAGTCAAATCTTTTTTTACTTCCATTCAATTAACCAGGAGCCTTATCTCTATAGCACAGACAATATTTAACAATCTGTCTTCTTTGACAAATGCAACCAATGGCTATGTATGTCAGTTCAAAAGGAGTTAAAGACAGCCCTGGATATAATGTATGAGAAACTTTAAAGAAACAAGAACAAGAGGGGGGAAAATATCTATTAAGAGTTTCTTCACACTTCATTTACATTGGTAAAGGAAAACTTTTGTTCACTAAAACACAAATCCATTTATACATTTCAATGTCTGGCTATTTTGTTGAACTCTAGTCCAGAGGGGAGTCCAAACGGCTAGTGCGTGTGACACAATGTGCTTCAGTATATAACAGCCGCACGCTAAACACTGACAAACACTGGGGATCAAATGGTGACCTACTTCTCCAGGCCCTCACTAAGGGCCCATATTATGTTGTGCATATTATTGTTGACAAAAGTATATTAGTATTATATACTGAGCTATGGGCATCCAGCATCCATAATGTGGGTCGCACAGGTCCAAGTCAACAGAATTAGAATTGCCGTAATTGAGTAATTTTTTTATTAACATTGCACAACCCACAATGCAACATAACACCCTTTGTATCAAAGGTTGCAAATGCACAATTCATCACGTATGTTTTGCTTACCCATTTACACAAGACATATCTTCCAAATGTCTAGATATTAGCAATGCAGTCATTATTGTGGACCTCAAAAGGGTGTGAGTTTAAGCAGAAAATGTGTTTGGCTTCACAAGGTTCATGATATGGGTGGTTAAGTGTTTAATAGGGATGCAGTTTGTGGAACAAAAGTTCCATTTTCAAAATACAGACAGAAAAGTTCCCAACTATTGACCAGCATCTGACAGGCTATGAGGAACTGAGGAACAGAAACTTAATAAAAGTACTATGTTGAGGAAATAACAACAGACTCAGCTACTTAAAAAACACAGAAGAGTGATTACTAATTCCAAAAGACATATTTAAACATGAACAACAAGCAAGCAGTATAAATGCATTGAAATCCAGAAAACTGATGAAACCCACAAGCAATATGGCATGATTATGTGATTTAAAGTTCACCCTTCTGATGCAAGACTAATGCCAAACTCACAAACTTGTACTGTTTATCACTATGGATGTAGAGTTCTGCAAAATCAATAGCAAACATCCCATTTGCGAAAGACTGGATTTGCTTTTTCTTCCTTGGTTCATGCTTCTAACTAGCATACCCTCCAACTGTACCTATTTAATAGGCACAGTACCATTGTTTTTAATGGTCTGTACTGGCTAAAAGGGCTCCTGTGTCAGATTTTGGCCCAGCAGTTCCCTCCCTTCTATACACACCTTCCAGTCCTGCATCTGATCACTATAGCAGAGCTGCGGGGACAGACTCCTAAGCTCTGCTAAAGTGACAAGACCCTCACCTGTGAGTTCTTTACTCATATGATAAGGTATAAAATTATGTTACACCTTATCATACAAGCAAATGAAAGCAGATAAAAGCCACGCCCTCTTCACAAGACAAACCATGCCCCCTTCAAGGACAAGCGCCCCGGGTATACAGAATTTTCATAAAAATATGTTGGAGGGTATGAACTAGGCCCATCCTAAATAAGAAAATTTGGTTTGGTCTGCTCATGTTACACAACTGCTACTCCATATAACCTGATTTATTGTACAGCTGTTCACCAAATATACAGTGCCAACGATGTACAATGTACAGTGTGTGGCCAGCATTTGATTGCGATGACTAGCATCAATACATCAGTGGTCTGATTGATGATCAAGTCTAAGCACTTTTGGGAGTTTCTTTTAAGGGTTCTGACGAATCTAAACCCCAGTGTTTATATATTCTTCTCTGGAACAATTTCATTTGGGATACACACAGATCATCATTAGGTAAGATAGGAGCAACACCCGTCTACTTTAACTAATAATAATTATTCCACACAAATATTTTCCCTCCATTTTAGATTGTTGATGTACCAACCTTTTATGGATGACATTATCAGAAGAATGGACAACAACAGGCACAGCCAACATTCCAAGTGTGAAACCACAACAGAAAAGGCATATCTTATACCTAGCAAATAAATGATGGGTCTTGTAGTTATACAACACATGAAGTGTCAAAGGTTTTCTATGTTTGGTTTAAATAGCATATATTATCCTAGACCTGCTGACCTCTAAGGCTAGTAATCTAAATTGTGGCACAAGAAAAAGTCAACTTTAACGCAGTCTTAGAGCAAATGTGAATATCCCTCTACAGTAATGTCTGTACTACTCCACTCAACCATACAGAGGCGCTGCTCCAAAGTCAGGATAAACTGCTCGAAAAGGAAGCACCAGACAAGCCATGTTGCAAAATAGGGGGAGCAGATTCATTGATGTTTTTTGCATTTCATCTTATTTCTTCTAAATGTAAAACCTCTGTTCATTCAACTCTTCATTTACATCATCTGCATGATGGAACAAACAGTCTACTTGTGGATAAATTATTTTATAATCTAAATCTAATTAATAGAACGAATACCAATAAGCGCCAAGATCCAGAACTTATAACGACAGAAGAGTTACGTACACTACATACATAGGCCTCCTATTTGTCTGTACTGTGCATGGACAGTACAAAGGAAATCTATTGTGCAGAATTCTGTCTTTGCACGGCGGGCCCACTCACCTTTTATTTGTGGGCTGTATGGAGTGGGATATAGAATGGTAATCAAACAGTAAGGACGATCCACCATTCCATACGTGGACCTTCCACATGCGGAGACTTAAGGTAGGGTCCTGTATGCAGAAGGCCTGTACGTGTGAAGGGAGTGCAGGGGGTCCCACCTACGGAACTCTGGATCTCAAATTCCGTACGTTATTCTCCATTGCGGAGGCCATCTTACAGAATAAGTGCAGTTCTGGATCAGGTACAATGACATTGGGCCGTATTCAGAATGCGGACGGAGTTTACCGATATGAACCACTGCGCATGTGCAGTAATTTCGTTACGCTATCTACGTTACTTTTTACAATGTAGACTGCCTATACGCAGTCTTTGCATATGCGGCCGGAGGTCTGAATACGGCCCATTAAGTGCAGCATGGAAAAAAAGAAAGAAAATCCACAATCTATGGAAGAACAAACATCTGTGGGAAACAATTGCTTTATTGCTGTATGGAGTAGGCAAATGGCATCCTAAAATGGACAATTCAGAGTGGATAATATGGTAATGGCAAATAAATGGAAAACGCTTTCAGGAGTTACAATTTAAAAAAAACTACTTTTTTTTTAACCCTGGCAAATTAAATTTTTTTCTAATGAAACCTAAAACTGCACAAATCTGCAAAAGTGCAATTGTTTATAATCAATACCATGATTGAGGTCACCGCATACAAAGCAGCAATGACCCATTTATGTCAGTTTCTTTGTCACATACTGGATGTAATTACAGCATGTAAGACAAACCCTGAGAGGATGACTAAACCAAAATACATGGATTCAATAGGATGTGCAAACATTACAGGAGAATACGTATTTAATATAACGTGGTTTAAAGGACCATAAAACCAGGACAGTCAATTGTATCATTAAATATTATGCAGGACAGGTTCACTTAGATGCTTCATGACAGATCGAAAACATTATTAAAAATATGAAATATATCATATGTTATGAGAAAATTAAGGATTCATTCCATGCATATAGGTAAAAATTGTGCTTCATACAAAAGGTACATGGCAAGGCGCTTTTAGACATAAAATCAGATTTACTTTGTTGTTTTCTAGAATATGAGTTCCAATTAATTGACAATAATTTGCTTCTCTATATTATCTGGCCACAGAATAAGGCTCATAAGGTTGGTAAAGGTTGCTATAAAATATAAATACACAGACTAGGTGGTGGCAGATCAGAAGAAAATCACAGAGGCAGCTAAAAGGGGCCCAACTGCTTATATCTGAAATAGATATTAAACAGGCAGCATAAGGATAGCAGGAGACAGAGCTAGGAATATGAAAATAAAGAAGAGATATGATGTTTACAAGTTGTAGTGTAATCCTGGGCTCTCAGCCAGGACTGATACGTTACATCCTATGGTAAACATTTCAGCACATGACAAACTGACTCCCTTCAGTCTCGAATGTAGTTGTATGGACTGGGAGACAAACAGACAAGGGTATTGATGTTGCCTGTGTGGAATATTCAGATACACGATAGCTGAGGTTTGTGTGAGCTTATGGGTGTAAGTTAGAGAAAAGGAGTCTGTTAAAGCAATACTCTGGATACTCTGAATGGACACATACATTTGTAGGACCATATCTTTATTTACACTTTGAAGAAAGTTTTCTAGAACGTTTCCTTTCCACAGGTTACTGAAAAGTAATTATTCAGTCTATATCAAGGGTCAGGGAACTTTTTTACCTTTTACCTCAAAATATATTTAGATTCGCCGAAGGAAGAATTTGATTTGAAAGGAAGGAAATCATATATTATTAATTATTTGAATCTATTAAAACATTTTTTGAAAGCTTTAACTTCAAAACTTCAGGTTTTGGAGAAATGATGTTGCTTATTTTCCCCCTCTTAATTTTTGTCCAGCCAGCCTTATTTCCCCCTCATGCTGACTTCTTGTGAATGGAGCTGCGGGCGGGTGAGCAGGGCATTGGGACCCAGCGACTGTATGATTGAGACGCCGAAATGTCCCGTTACATGCAGTGTATATCACCTGTTGCTCTCTGAAAACGGGACATTTTGGCGTCCCGAAGCTAGGCACGAGGATAACGGGACAGCCAATTAAAAAAAATGGGACTGTCCCGTTCAAAACGGGACGTATGGTCACTTTAGGCGTGCATATAGATTCATATGCATGCCTGGCTGTGTCTCGGCAGCGTGACTGTCCATTAGCCCCAGGAATTTCATTTTTACCCCATTTGGGGTTAATTACTCCAGTTCCCCAACCATTGGTCTATATAGTATGTCCGGGGTATAGGTTCTGTTTTGCTATCCCACAGTTTGGTTAGGCTAGAAAATCAAACACGGATAATATTGTTATGTGTAAAAAAATTAAAATAATAATTTTTGCAAGTTTCGGAATTATTTTAGTGTGATACTTAAAATGTAAAATCTGTCCATCAATCAATTTGCAAACACCTGACAATGCTCCTGCTGTTGGTGGGGAATGGGAATCGGGTAGGGGCAGTGTAGTTTAGGCAGCTGCATATCAGTTTCCAGGTTTATTGCAATGCAGCATGTGCCCCCCCCACACCATCCAGCATTTTGCCAGCACCCTTGACTGTACCAATAAATAAATACAACTGAGGGTGGTGAGATATGGTAAAGCCCGCCTAAAAACATAATATGAATGCCACATACCAATAGGAATGGATGAGATTTGAGAATACAGATCCAACATTCGGTTGCCATCAACATCAACCAGATAGTTTCCTCGACTCTCTTCATAATTACAGAAAAAGTTTATGGCGTCAGTGTTCTGAGGGTTCAAGAATAAACAGGAAAATGGTTATTTAGAATTACATTGCAATTATATTACATGCAAGAACATTGCACAGTAGAGAATCGAGAAACATTGTGTCATTACAGTCTATAGACACCGGGCCGATGTACAGTTGTGTGTATGCAGCCTGTCCAGTGTTCACAAATGTGTGCAATGATAAACTATCCACATAATGGACACACTGGGATTGATCCAGACCTAATAGAGGATGCACATGCACAGTATGAATGCAAAAGGCAACATAGAAAATAAATAGAAAAATTAAAGAAATAGCAAACAAGGAAAAACGGGGAAAAGCAGAAGTTATAATGTCACAGAGAGATGATAGGCATTAATAAAAAGGAGTATTGTAAAGGCACAATGGAATGGATAGTCTGAGTGTTGGGCAGAGTGTTCTACAGGATAGGGGCAGCACAAAATAAATCTTGTGGCTAGAGTGGGTGGAGTAAGAAGGCGAGAGGGAATGTGCACTAGGATCAGATCTGATATGTATGTGTGTAAGTTCACGTGTGTGTGTGTGTGTGTGTGGGGGGCTGGGGCTGCCTGATTGAGTGTAACCTGTATTCTATGTGGAAGGGGAGCTACTGACGTAAAAGGAAAGGAAAGTGAGAACGGAGAGGAGAGGAGCTGCAAGGTGGAGGGATAGGGCGGGTTAATGTGTGGCCAGAAAGGAGAAGGTTGCAGTAGTCCAAATGAGAAATCACAATAAAAAGTATTAGTGTTCTGATGAGCAAATGAATGTTGAAGAACACGAAATGGCCATATGTCATGTAAGACTCATAGGGAGAATCCTGATGGTGGCTGGGGTCTGTACATGCATGTTTTGTATGATGTAGAGTTGAAAAATACACAAGTGCGACACTTCTAAGCATGTCAACCGGCACATGGCCAGCCCTGGTGCACACATTACGAATGCTGCTCATTCTCTATATGTTTTATGCCAGACATTGGTCCGGATTCACAGTTACGTAGTTTTCATCTTACATACGTTGTTTTAAGTATTGAGCTATTATGCATGCGTAGTATCTTATTTACGCTATCTACGTATCATTTCTGTACATAGATTGCATAACAGAACATAACAGAATATAAATAGACCGCGCTTACGCAATCGACGTACAGAAATGGTATGTAGATAGCGTAAATAAGCTACCACGCATGCGTGGTAGCTCAATTCTTAAAACAACGTACGTAAGACGAAAACTACGTAACTGTGAATCTGGACCCTTGTGTCTGCCTTTATTACCCAGGCTATTATACAGCTGGATTCTTCCATAGCATTGCTATAAATGTATGTATTTAGACAAAATAACTTTCGGTATTGGGAAATTTAATAAACAAATTGAATTTCTAATATTTGTGCTTATTTTAGTGAATTGAATTACTTTTGTGCTCAAAGCTAAAAGTGTTGTCCTCCTTTTCTTACCTGGATTGTGTTCAACTGTTTGATCAACTCCTGAATAGAAAAATGGGGGAAAAAAAAATGTAAATGTTCAAATATAACCAACACTCAACTAGAGCAGAATACACAGAGAACAGAACAAAGATTCAGGTAACAGAAAAAGTTTACATTTGTCACAGGAACCTTTAAAATGAATCTTTTATAATTGACTAGTGTAAACTTTAAACACTGAAACACCATGTAACCTGCAAAATCATTTATTGAACATCTATATCCAGAACTAAAAGACTGAGGACCGGATTCAGAGATGCGTTTTTTCCAAAGTACGCAATTATACGCACGCAGGTAGCAAGCCAATACCGACCAACACCCAGGACACTCCCCTCACGTGCAATCGTAGACTTACACCTCCATAGAGCCCCTCTAACTTTTTGTGTGTACATACCTGTGTATATGTATTCCGTATGTGTGATTCTATCAAACCGCGCCCTCAAAGGCTCATTTAAATGCCTCTCCCCACCCTCTTTCACGTAACTTATCCAGTACGTATTTCAATCCCGCGATTCACATGTCTGTGGCTAAAGCACTTACGTGCGTATATTCTACGTAACTTAAGTAAAGTTACTACGCATGCGCACTTAAAACATACCTAAAAATACACACACAACTCCACGTGAAAACGGATCTGTGAATATGGCCCTGAGTGCTTGCAACTCTAGAAAAGCTCAGAAATTGACATTTATACCATCAAAAGGCAAAACCCTTTGACAGATAGGAGTTTTGGGCATGTCACAAGGCTTAGATTCCACTGCTGGCTGCCAGTTGCTACAGGATTAATATTAGGATTTATACCAATATATCTCCTACACCTTGGGTATAGAGATTCCCTTTTACAGCCAGTAACAGATTAACAGATTGTTACTGCACTGTGGGAGATGCTCACTGCCACGATCAGGCTCCTAAAATTCTTGAACTTGAACCCACTTTGCTGGGTATCCACTGATTTGGCAGCAGCATGCCCCTTTTGGTGGTCTGGGTGATGTCCCTTTAAAACACTTGCTATGGATCAGGACTGAAAGTATGAGTGGCAGAATTTTAGGATGTTGGGGAGTGAAAAACTCTTATCTGTCGGTCACAAGATACAGCAGGTCATAGGTATCAGGCAGAATCTTCAAGCATGTAAATAATATATTTTTTTGCACCGGCGCAGAGAAGTGAGAGTCAGGACTTTATTACAATAACGATATTCTGATATAATAACATAGGAATTCAGTGGTGCTGCAGTGATTCACATTAATTTGAGAACAGAAATGAAAAAAAAGAATCACTAGTGCGCACTCTTAGGAGCTCTCACAATCTCTGAAGGAATAATAAAAATTAAATTTTATTTAGTACATTTAAAATTAATGAGGAAATATAAAAAGATAGAAAGGTGTATACAAGTAAGAAAAAGTGAATAAAAAATTACTGGAAACTCTAGCCTCCTTATTGATTATTAGCCTATATTAACCTAAGAGTTGTATAGCTGTATAATAGATATATTTGCAATCTACCAAGGGTTAAATTATAGAAGGACCCCAAAATGCAAAATAGTTGTGAGCCCAAAAAGTCAATAGTAATCCATGGTAAAATGATAAATTCTTAAGTATGTAGCCCAATTAATGGATATAAAGGTAGTTAAACTAAACAAAAATTGCTGAAGATATATATGAATCCACATTAATTTCAACCAACTGCTAGTAGATGCAGAGCTGGCTCCATTTAATTAGTTCAGAGACACACATACTTTGCAGTTTAATACTGCTCCTTATAGATACAAGGCTAGTTTCTCTTGAAAAATAGGTGCTGCTCAGTATAGATACAAGGCTGGTATCTCTTAAATAAATGAGTAAATATATCTAACTAATAACGGTGGTGGAATCTGTATAATGGCTTAGCAAGAAGCATCAGCTCATAT
>WWET01002720.1:66649-83399 GCA_011038615.1 Limnodynastes dumerilii | reverse complement strand
TTCTCCCAGCAATAGACAGGTCTGCATATCTATGTGCTGTTCTGCTCGTACAGCTTTGAATTTATACAATCATATTTCTAATTATTTCAAAAGACTTCCATTGATATTATTAACCTGGTTTATCTAACTAATTAAACGGAGCCAGCTCTGCATCTACTAGAAGTTGGTTTAATTTGATGTGGATTCATATATATCTTTAACAATTTCTGTTTAGTCTAACTACCTTTATATCCATTAACTTGGCTACATATTTAAGAATTTGTTATTTCACCATGGATAATTACTGACCATTTGGGCTCACAATTATCTTGCATTTTGGGGTCCTTCCTATAGTTTATTTAACCCTAGGTAGATTGCAAATATATTCATTATACAGCTATACAACTCTTAGGTTAATATAGGCTAATAATAAGGAGGCTAGAGTTTCCAGTAATTTTTTAATCACTTTTTCTAACTTCTATACACCTTCCTATCTTTTTATATTTCGCAAGTTCCTCATTAATTTTAAATGTACTAAATAAAATTTAATTTTTATTATTCCTTCAGAGATTGTGAGAGCTCCTAAGAGTGCACACTAGTGATTCTTTTTTTTCATTTCTGTTCTCAGAATCTTCAAGCAGTGATGTTTTATTACCTGATAAGGTTACTATAAATTCTGAGATCTTACATCCAATGTTTATCATCATAAAAACGCATTTTGAGACTTTCCCAAACTCAAAAAAAAATTAAAATCGTCAAACTCCAAAAAGATAAAGGACCGTATTCATAGACACGAGTGAGTTAGGTGCGGACCTGCACCTACTCACCCATTCTGCCCCTAACACTCCCCCTGTTTATAGGTACCTTATGTGACTTACAAGTGCAATAGGGCTACCTTATCTAACGTGCAATGTTCACACGGACATTGCCTCTCCACACCCTCCCCGGCTAATCTAAATCCCTCCCCTCTCCCACTTCTACCTAAGCACTCCCCGAGGCGGCATTACACCGCCTCTTTTTACTTAAACTACTCTGCGCAGGCAATCTACATACCTAACTGGTATGTAGATTGTGTAAATGACCTACTACGCATGCACTACCCTACACTAAAGATCTGCACCTAAGAAGCGTCTGCTTCTTATGTGTGTATACGGTCCAAAATGTGTAAAAGGCACTGACATCAGGTTTACCAGAACAAATATAGAAATGAAATAAAATAAACATAGAACTCTTGTAACATCCCTTAATACCAGGTCCTCACTCCAGGAGGCAGATGGAAGTCACTGATCCCACCAACAGAGCGCTATGAAGCTAGGGCAGCACTGATGGTAATGTTGAAGGTGTCAGGCACCCCTGTGGAGGAGGAGATCAGATACCAGGGAGAAGCAGAAGTCACAACGCGTTTTGGGCTGGATGCCGTTTTTCAAGTGATGCCATTACTTGAAAAAGGGCATCCAGCCAGTGCAAAAGTATTCATAGTCCATCATTATATTCCAAATATTATTATTATTATTATTATTATCATCCTTTATGGATTCATAACCAGGCAGCATTATATATTAAACTTATGAGAATGATTCACTTACTCTTGACCTTGGCCCTGGGACTTCCGTCTTCATTAATGGGCTATCATACTCAAAGTCAACATTCTTTTTAGCTGCAGCCTGGCTGATGCGTCTGCAAACTGAGCATAACAGATTCACACAAATCAATAAAATGGAATAATTAGTAAGAGTCACCATCAAGCTGTATTAGTTACATTACATTTTGGACGAACCAATAAAATTTGGCATAGTTATTTTGTTAGCTCAATTCTCTCAACAAGTCCAACAAACAGTCCTTTTACAAGGGCTGGATGCTGGTTCCTTTATACAGTAGACTTGGTTTAGAATAACAGAAGTATGACATACATAAGAAAACATAAATCTTTACATAACAAATACTGTACATTTCAGAGAATTTGCTTCTGTTGGATTATTACGAGACACCCAGCAGTAAAGGAAGTGACTCACTATGGGCCGTTCGATCAAAGCCATCGATTTTCCCCAGGACGAGGAGGCAGCGGTGAATGTTGAGTATTGCTCCCCAACCCTTCTCCTAATTCTTACTCTAACCCTCCCCTTCCATTACCCTAACCCTCCCTTCCCCGCAGCCTGACCCTAAAACTCCCCTCCCTGTACCCTAACCCTAACCTTCCTTTCCCCACAGTCTGATCCTAAGACTCCCTTCAACACCCCGCAACTTGACCCTAAAACTACCTTCCCCCACAGCATGACTCTAAAACTACCTTGCTTGCTGTCTTACTCTAAAACTACCTTCACTGCAGCCTGACCCTATAACTCACCTCCAGTCAATCGGCGGGTCTGATCTGTGGTAGTGACAGTGATTTCCATTCATTCCAAACATTTCACATAACTAAGATTTTCAAAATAGAAACCAGTTTTCAGCTGCCTGTATTTCTAAAATAGTTTTTTGCCTTTTGAGACTTGAAATTTTCAAAGTCCCAAAAGGCATCTACTGCATATGCGCCGGGACTCCATAGCTGAACGCGAACGATGTCAGCGAAAGGCTCGCTGACCGCCGTGGGACCTCGCCGGAGGGGTAAGTATTAATAGATACTTCCCGCAGTCCTGCTGGGTGAGGCGCAGCAAGCCTAGTTGCTATCATTAGCGCTCAACGTGTGAGATGCAGCCGTGAATGGTTATGGTAAGGGTGCCCCTAACCCTATGCAAACTAAAATGGTCCATGGCCTGTGACACAAATCATACCAAGAAAGGCTAGAGGAACTAAACATGTACAGCTTGGAGCAGAGAAGGGAGAGGGGGGACATAGCAGCTTTCAAATATATCAAGGGTTGTGAATGGCTAGAGAACGGTGGCATTTTTCAAAGGAAGAGGTGCAATAGAACACGAGGACATGAATATAAACTGGAGGGTGGTAGATTCAGAAGAAATGTGTGGAAAAATTACTTCACTGAAAGGGAGATTATAAGTGGAATAGCCTTCCATCTGAGGTGGTTAAAGCTAACACAGTAGAACAGTTTAAACATGCTTGGGATAAATCTAAGAATATCCTAAATCCAGGGGCGGACTGAGATACTAAAGTGGCCCTGGAAAAATTTTTCAAAGTGGCCTCATGTAAGCATCAACAAATAATTGGTCGGTGGGGTTAGCTCATCATTATCATCATGTAAAGAAAAAAACTAATACTCACAAAAACCAAATTTTGTCCCTCCCACTGTATTACTGCAATTTATATTTATAATTTGTTAATGGAGAGATCTATAGCATAGGCAGTATAATCTAATATGATCAAAAACCTATGTTGTAAATTGAAAGGGAATGCTTTTTATGTAGTTTGGTGAAGTTTAGAAATGTTCATTGTAGAAGCCATAGTTGCCAATTCCACTTAAGCGGAATTAGGCTTGTTTTTTTCTGGAGTCGCAGCATTTTTTTGCTTGCCGTGGGTTGTGTTTTTTGGGCTTGTTTTTTTCCTTTTGTTTGAAGTTGTCAGCAGAGCAGAGGGGGAGAAGATCAAGCAGGTAGTATAGTGTACAAGGTGTGAACTAGTGGGAGGGGAGTTATTAGGACTTGAATAGAATATGAATGGGGTGTGAATGCTTATAATAGAATAGTGTAAAATAGAGCAGAGAGAAGGTTAAATACTAATAAAAGGGTGATTGTTTTAGTGTAAGTAATGTGTGTATTGCAGATATATATATATATATATATATATATATATACCGCCTCCTTTTTCTCCAGAAATCCTAAACCATCTAGTGAGTTTTGTATCACTGGCTCCGGGCCCTCCGTTGATCTGTATGGGTGATTTTAATATGGTGATTGATTCTCAGCTGGATCGGTGGAGAGAGAGTGGTGGTGTGTCTGGTTCCCCCTCCCCTAGATTTGCAGCCCTGTTGCTGGAACTGGGATTGGTCGATGTGTGGAGGCAGAGAAATCCTTCCACTTCCACATTTTCTTGCTTTTCCTCCACACATCGGACTTTTTCTAGAATAGATATGGCGTTGGTGTCTCAGAGTCATTTGATGTCCGTGGCTCAGGTGGATTACTTGCCTCAGGGAATCTCGGATCATGCCCCTGTTAGGTTGCTCTGGAATTTGGGCCTCCCTCGGGGAGCGGTATTCTGGAAACTCAACCCCTTCTGGTTAACGTTGGTTGGGCAAGATATGACTTTGTTGGATGAATGGAGGGGGTACTTTGACAATAATCAGTATTCTTGCTCTCCGAGTGTGGTGTGGGATACATTTAAGGCATGTATGCGGGGTTCTTTCATTGCGAGAGTCAGTAGTTATAAGAAACACTCCAAGCAGGAGGAATTGGAATTGCAAAATAAGTGTTTAGACCTGGAGTCTGTTTATTTAAATACCCGTCAGGACTCGGATAGAATAGCATGGCTGCATTGTCATCAGGTCTATTCTGATTATCTGTTGGAAAAATCCAAAAGGAAACTTTTCTTCTCCTCCCATCTATGGTACGGTCAAGCTGACCGTTGTGGTTGTTATTTGGCTTACCTTGCAAGGGACGAGCGAGCTACTACTGTTATCACTGAGTTTAGAGATGTGGAGGGCAGGTTGCAGCAAACAGTCCCTGACATAGCGCAGGTCTTCCTCCGTCACTTTAGCTCAGTGTATGCCTCTAGAGCCCAGTACACCAGTGAGGAGCTCGCAGACTTCCTTGCAACTATTACCCTTCCCAAGTTATCTGGGGATAGTCAGTTTCCTTAATTCTCCCATCGAGGTCCCTGAAATTGAAACTGCTATTAACTCGTTCCCCACCAAAAAAGCACCTGGCCTAGATGGTATTCCCATTGAGGTGTATAAGATACATAGGGACTTCTTTCTTCCCCGACTGCATGATTTATTTAATCACATTCAGATGAGTGGCTCTCTCCCTCCCTCCATGTGCGAGGCCCTGATTATAGTAATCTTGAAACCAGGCAACGATCTGACGATTTGAGGAGGTTGTATACGCATCTACAGTTGCGGCACCTGGAGGGAACTGAGGAGTCGGTAATCTCTCTGGATGCCGCAAAAGCGTTTGACTCTGTACAATGGCAGTACCTGTGGGCAGTGATGGAGAGTATGGACTTGGGTGATCAATTCATTAGCTGGGTAAAGGCACTGTACTCGTTCCCACTTGCTAGAGTCTCAATCAATGGATTCATCTCAGAGAAGTTTGAACTGGATAGAGGGACTAGACAGGGCTGCCCACTTTCTCCAACTCTATTTGCATTGGCAATGGGCCCCAAAACTCCTGATGCTGGCCCTGGCTATAGCGTAGCTTGTGCGCATGATGAGTGGGCCTTACACTGAAGACTGAATTCTGCACCTAACGAAGCATCGGATGGCTGTGTTGCGATGCGGAATCCACGGTACTGTGTTTGCGCAGTGCCAACTGACAGCCGACTTATTCATGTAGAGTACATAAATCATAGTCTGTCTGTATTCATTCTGAATCCGGCCCACAGCCTTTTCCATTATAGCAGACATGACTTATATGTTGTATAATCACACCTGTATGAAGTTAGCAGTCAGGGAGGACATTGGCCACATTGCCAAGACAATGTTAACTTACTGAATGGCAGTTGACTAGCAAAATACAATAAGAAGATTAAGTGTTATGTTACATTTGATTTTGAACTGTCTTTTATGCCCCACATTCAATCTGTTTCTAAATCCTGTTATAGACATCTAAAAAACATTTCCAGAATTTGAAAATATCTCTCACTAGGCTAAAACTCATATTCCCTACTTTCCAAGCTCACTGCCTAGGTGTTACATTTGATTTTGAACTGTCTTTTATGCCCCACATTCAATCTGTTTCTAAATCCTGTTATAGACATCTAAAAAACATTTCCAGAATTTGAAAATATCTCTCACTAGAAACTGCTAAAACTCTCATTCATGCACCAATTATCTCCTGCATTGGTTACTGCAATGCTCTCCTTATTGGACTCCCACAATATAAAGTTACCCCTCTACAGTCTATATTGCATACAGCAGCAAGACTGATTTTCCTTGCAAAACATTCATCTAGAGCTAGTCCACTATGTCAGTCTTTGAATTGGTTGCCTGTATCCTACAGAATCAATAGAAAGAGAGAGTGTGCAGGTTTGTGTTAATAAAATAAAAGAAAGGAAAAAGTGGTTTTTAATATGCTAAATAAAGTTTATGAAAAGTTGAAGCATTTAATAAGCTTGTCTGAAGAGATAAGTTTTAAGGGAGCGCATAAAAGCTTGTAGAGTAGTGTATAGTCTTAATGAGCGAAGGAAGGTTATTCCAGAGAGTGGGTGCAGCCAGTGAGAAGTCCTGTAACTGGGAATCAGAGCATTTATGAAGTGCAGAAGAGAGTTGTAAATCTTGTAATGATCTGAGAGAATGTGCTGGGATAGATCTTGAGACAAGTGAGGATATATATGCAGGTGTAGTCTTTATGGATTTTTAGGTTAGCAAGAGGATTTTGTATTTCTAAAATTCCTTTATCTCTGTTACTAACACTGCTGTGTGGCTGGATCATACAGAGCACTTTTACCTTTAACCCTGGCTGTTCCATTGTGTGATATAAAGCACTTGTCCTTCTGTATCCAACCCACTGTCCTATAGAGTGTAAGCTTGTGAGCAGGGCACTTTCACCCACTCATTCTGTTCTTCATTACGCAGTTTTGTTTATACTGATTGTTAAAATTGTAAAGCGCTACAGAATCTGTCAGAACTATATAAAAACCTGTTAGTAAATAAATTAAATAAATTATGTTCTCTCTATGTTACACTGTTAGACAGGGGACAGCTGTATAAATCGTTAGGAACCAGAAAGGATTCTTGTTTATTTATTTTAATTTAGAATTACAGCTTTTGTGTCAATAAAAGCTAGCTCTAGTTAGATCCATACTAGGAAAGTATGCTGATGTTTTGTGCGTAAAAATATATTTTCAGACACTGGATACTTTTTTTTCCCCCCCCATCTTCCATTTATCTACAGAGTTTATTAATTACCAAACACCACGAGTGTGGTCCTGACAGCCTATTTTACTGAATGGGCAAACTGCCATATTGATTTAGGAAACCCTCTCCTTTGTAGGTTATAGGTAGAAAAGAGGTTTAAAAAAAAAAAAAACACACAGGCCTGTATTCAGAGCTGCACTTACACCTTTTTTTAAGGTGCAAGAGTAGACCTGAGCAATACCATTCTGAACTGCAATGGGAGTCACATTTAAATTGTGAAAGCAAAATTATATTTAAAAAGTTAAATTTCTTAGCTCAACTCTGTTTCATAGGTTAAACATAAAGCTATGCAGTATTTGATTTCTGTGTGCAAAAGTAATGTATTTTTCCCTGCATGTTAAAGATTTAAGATTAATGAGCACCCCTCACTTTGCAAAATGGTTTAGCTGAGCTGTACACTTGCACCTGTTTTACATTGACTCCCAAACTCTGAATCCAGGCCACAAGCATTATAATTAGGTAACTGTTTAATAGTGTTCCACATACACATTTCTTAAATTCCAACTTGGAAAACTGCTCCATTAACCAACTTACTGTTATATTTTAATCATTGACCACACTACTGTCAATGGAGCTAATAATTACATAACATAAAACAGAGGTCAAAAGCTCTGCCCAGATAACCTTACACTGTAAGATTTGACACAGCTGACACAGCAGAAAATAGAAAATCACTGGTAATCGTTTGCTAAAGCTTTTCTTTTATTTAATTACTTAAGTAATCTTAAGTAACTGTATTCATCAGCATACATAAAAAAAATTAAGTGCTATAATAAAATAAATTCCCCAAATTACATTCCAGAAAATAGCTGACAATAATATAAGTGGAATTAGTTATATCTTCTATTATACGTATATAGGAAAACATCTGTAGTAAATCATCAATACTGGAAGACTGTTATTGGTATATAATTCACATATATCAAATTAATTAGACTTGTTATAGAGAATGATCGCATCAATGGGCCTTTTTCGTCTTTACAACAGAAAGGTCATAACCTTGTCTAATATTTTAACCCTTGTCGCATCAGACAGACACTGGCAATAAATGATTATAGTAAAATAACTGCGCTGTCCATTCCAATTGTAGAAACTGTAGGTAAATAGAGGTTTAATTTCTACATTTTTAGTTTAAAGCATAAAGTACCCAGTGTCTACAATATACACTCTGCAACCATGGATTTAACATGAAATAGAGAGGTTTTTGGTTGCAGATCAGTGCTTTAAAATTGGATATGCCATACTGTTATCTTTCCTACTGATCTAATTGAAAAACTATAAGTCTCTATTCACTTAAAATCTTCCAATGTTTCCATATCACTACTTCCAAATTTCCACTTTGACCACTGTTGCAGACCAACAAATCAACTACAATAAAGTGTGGGGGTCAACATCATTCACTTTCTGATACATGGTACAAAAAGGTCACAGAGCAACAATACAGCCACTGCTAAATGGCCATATTGCCACTTCTAATTTTCCAATTGACCACTGCTCTGAGGTCTGGAAAACTTAGAAGTAAGAAGAAATGGACCACTGCATAAAAAATGTAGAACAATGACTCTAAACCAGCTGCAAAGCAAATTGCACAGAAAATAGTTGCCTATGTCTTATTTCTTCCCTCAAGGAGAAAGTAAATATTACAGTATGGAAGCAGGGACTGATAAAATGATTTATGCCAATCATGTCATGAAACCCCATCCCCATCAATGCCAGAATCCATAACTGTACTAAGGATAGGGCAGGGAATGTTCCTACTCTCCTGGATAAGGGATACATATTGTTGCAACCTAATTACCAAACTTTGGAATAATTAACAATTCATGGCATTGATGATAAATTCAGGAGATTAAATACTAACTTTTACCCCATCCCCCCAGGATTCATTAATGTTTTTTTGTGTGTATTAGGATAATCAAAACAGAATAAAAAATAAATATCTGACTGATCTTCATGTGTTTTCCATATTTTCCTCCTGTATGTTCACTCAGGCCATTATAACATAATAATGATCAGTGGACCTAATACTTATTTCATATTTTCAAACTCACCAACATTTTTGCCTAATAACTATTTTGCTTGAAACCCAAAGGGATTTAAAAAAAAAAAAAAAAGTGTGCTCAGTGTGAGTGGGAAACACCAGCATTTTGAGAGCAAGCGTGAGCATAGGGATAAGCGTGAGGATTCCAGCGTGGATTTGGATTCCCTGTGGGCAGGAAGGGGCAGATTGCATACAGAGTACTAAATCTTGTCCAGTACCATGAGCCTATTTAATAGAAGAAAAACTAGTAAACATTTTTGCAAAGCTTATGTCAATGACTCAGCATGTAATATATTAGAAAAAAAAAAAGTAAATTTCCCCAAAAACTACATGGAGTATAAAATATTCAGAAGAGCGATTCAATTGGAATTTATAGTCCTAGTAAAGTATAGACATTGCATTTAGGGTACTTAATTCTTTTCTGAGGTCTGCCATTAAACAACCAGGAATTTATTAAGCTCAATACCACGGAAAACTAAGCCAAACAGCAGCAATGTTGGCAGCTACAAAGGGCCCAAATGTTAGGACCCACAATAGTTGTGACTGTGATATATTATGCCCTTTGCTAACTGAACAACCATCCATTCAGTCAAACTGTCAGTTGGATTTCATAATCTGTCAAACGGATTTCAATAAATTATTAACTACTGCATAACAGTGCATCACTGACAGCATATACACAGGAAAACTATATAACAAGTGCATCACTGACAGCATATACACAGGGAAACTATATAACAGTGCATCACTGACAGCATATACACAGGGAAACTATATAACAAGTGCATCACTGACAGCACAGGGAAACTATATAACAAGTGCATCACTGACAGCATATACACAGGGAAACTATATAACAGTGCATCACTGACAGCATATACACAGGGAAACTATATAACAGTGCATCACTGGCAGCATATACACAGGGAAACTATATAACAAGTGCATCACGGACAGCATATACACAGGGAAACTATATAACAAGTGCATCACTGACAGCATATACACAGGGAAACTATATAACAGTGCATCACCGACAGCATATACACAGGGAAACTATATAACAAGTGCATCACTGACAGTATATACACAGGGAAACTATAGAACAGTGCATCACCGACAGCATATACACAGGGAAACTATACAACAGTGCATCACAGACAGCATATACAGGGGAACTATACAACAGTGCATCACTGACAGCATATACACAGGGAAACTATACAAAAGTGCATCACTGACAGCATATACAGGAAAACTACAGAACAGTGCATCACTGACAGCATATACAGGGGAACTACAGAACAGTGCATCACTGACAGCATTTACAGGGGAACTACAGAGCAGTGAGGTCAGTCAACTGGGATGGATTTTTCCTACTGAAAGTACTAAATGTAACTGTAATTAAGGACAATGGTATGTGTAAAAATAAAAAAGCTTAAGGCTCCTGACAGGTCTGATCACTTCTTTACATACACATTTGTAATCTAGAGACCTGATCCAGACCTGCAAACGTAACCCCACTTAGGCACATGCCTAAGATGTTACGTGTGTTTTATACACGTGACTCATATCGTACAGAACTTTTCTCCATATGATAGAAGTTACCATAAAAGGGGCTGTGTTTCCCCTCTGCCCTCCAAGGTGGGGGGAGGTGCATTTAAATTGTACAGTTGGGGTGGGATTTGGTATTTCTGAGCAAATTAGCGGTTGGGCAGACCACTGATCCACTTGTGTGACTTAAGGCTGCCCTATGGCAATGAAAGTCAACATTTTTGGTGAAGACTGACAGACCCCTGAACATATGGAAGCCTGCGGGGGGTCTGGATCAGGTCCTAGGTCACAAATTCAAAAATAAACAAGGTATTTACAAATCCATATTGAACACAAACATCATCAGTGTTCTTACAACTGATAAGAATGTTATCACATCTTGAATCTGCCCATTTCTTTTGTACAGAGGGTCAGTGTACTTTTATCTTACAGAATCTGAAGCTTGAACTTACAATATCCACTTAAGCATATTGTTATATTACATGGAACCAAACAAGATGAATTCAAGAATTCTCCAATATAAAATTATTTTGTTATGCGACTAAAAACACAATGAAACCTAATGTAAAGCTATCCCTTATTTTTTTGGAAGCTGTATTTGCAGCAAAAAATATGCACATACCTGGTATTTATTCAAGAGGGAGGAGTACAAAGCGTACTAAAGTTTACTAAAGAAAAACAAGATTTCAGAGTTGTTTTGTTTGATATTATACAATATTTTAGGCTTGTCAATGGTTTTGTGAGTCCATGAGTAAGAAAAATGTGTACCATGGATTTGAATTTCTATAGAAGTCTATATTTCCAGTCTCCCCAGTATTTCTTATTCATGTCATTCCAGCTCCCAGTATCCCCCATCATGTGTCTGCAACCCCCATAGTATTTCCATACAAGTCTCTCACAGTGTTCCCCATTATGTGTGTCTAACTCCCGAGTATTCTCTATCATGTCTCTCCAGCTCCCATTATTTCTCATCATGTCTCTCCAGCTCCCAATATTTACCATTATGTTTCTCCAGCTCTCATAATTCCCCATCATGTGTCTCCAGCTCCCAGTATCCCCAGAATATCTCCAACCCCCCAGTATTTCCCATCATGTATCTCCATCATGTCTCTCTAGCCCCCCAGTGCCCCCCACCCACGTATGCCCTATCATTTTTTTTTTTGTAAATTTATTTATTGGAAACAAGGCAAATGATCAGTACAGTTAATGTCGCATAGGTGCGACGAATGCAATAGTGTATCGATACATAAGGGGAGTCAAGATGATTCACGTAAACGATAATGCCAACCACCCTATTATTTTTATGCAGCCCACCAATATCCTCCATCCTGTCTCTGCAGCCCCCTTAGTATGCTCCATCTTGTCTCCCCGGCCCATCAGTAATCCCCCATCATGTGCCTCCAGTCTCCCCAGTAATCCCCCATCATGTAATAAAGAATTACCAAACTGCGCACTGGTCAGGTTAAGTAATGTGGAGCTGCACTTGGTGTTGCCTTACAGAACGGACACCAATAGGGAGCAGTAATGGTTGTCCCCAGTACCCTATGAAACCCTCCGTTAGTTGGGGTTTTAATAACAGAAAATGCCTATCTCTAGTGGAGCCCCGCGGTGTACAGAGTACACTGCTTGTTATTACACAAATCCTGATATAGATAACACTGGGGTGTACCTTGTTGCAGCAAATATCAGGTGGAGAAAAGCAATAGTGACACAAATCTCTCATATACAACCATAAAAAAATGGGACTAATGCGATGTCATCACATAAATAATAAATCAAATAATGCAAAGGCACATAGTGATATTGTGGTGCTGGGTGGGATAAGTACCAAAGAGAGAACTCATTGAGAAAACGAACAATGGTAATAGCTGGATCTACAATGAAAACTGGGGAAAATGAGCAAATGGATCCATGCGAGAAGAATATAGACACAATATAGTTCAAAAGCCTGCACCTGGTAAAGCTCGACTCTTAGGACCAGATTCAATAAAGTATATGCGCTGCAATAGACGGGAAAAAATTTGCGCTACGCGTTTTCCCGTCTGTCACAGTAGCTGATTTTTATGCGCACCTCTATGTGGCGCGAATAAAAATCTTTCCTAAAAAATACGTGGCATTAGCGTCGCACCCAAGTTATTCCCAGTGCGAAGCTAATTGAATCTGGCCCTTAATGTTCAAAATAAAAATATGTACCTGATCCAAATAAAAACATGTGGCGAAAATTGGAACAAAATAAGCCATAGAAAAAAGAGCATGCTATTGAATGCTGATGACTAATTGGGATCTATACTGGCCCTGACCCCCTGTCCCTTACCAATCCCACTAACGGCCTCAGGGCAGAGCTTCCCCCGTTCAGGGTAAACATGCTAACCTTGGATACCCAAAGTTACCTTGTACCGTTAGGAGAAGGAGCGGATGCCAAAGTGGGAAAATCTGGATCGAGCGTGGATTCCTATGGAGAGTGGAGAGGCGTGCACACCTCACAGCTGTGCTGCTGCAGTCTTCTTCTCTCCCATACCCATCATTAATTTGATGTATTTACTCCATAAATAGCACCTCTGTGATGTAAGGCAGTGTAAAAGATATATACACACCATTTGAACTGTGCTGTTTGTTTCTCTCCCCATTTCTCCCCTTTCCCATTTATTATATGTTAATGAAATTGGTAATTTAAATAATTCCTCTGCAATATTTGAGTACTGTTTTATAGAGAAATGTTTTTCCACCACGACAGATAAACAGTTTTTGACATTAATATGAGCAGTATATATCTTGGTGAGGTTAAATTGAACTAGAACTAATGTGACAGTCACCAATTTTGCGGGTTATGACCCCCCATTGTCTCTCCATATGTAGTGTGGAGAGCCTGCTACTTATCTTTTGTGATCTCTAAAAAGTTTTAGAATAATTTTTTGCACATTTTCATGTTCAGAGATGCATGAAGCTTTTTCATTTAGATTACCACATGGTCCATAGACCATCTAGTTAGATACAATAGTATATATCTGGTTCAGTTAATGGGTTGGGTATTTTGGTGGATATAGCACTATTAATCTGCTCAACTTTACGGATGGCATCTTGTGATCAGAGTATAATTTACACGTGAAAATGTGGTAGTTCGCATTTTTGGAATTAAATTACATACAAATATTATTTAACTTTGAAAAAATTCCTTCATTGGTTATATCATGTCATGTAATAAAGATTTTAGCTTGGCCATTAAGTCAGGATGCATAATTATATTGCATTATATGTAACGAAGAACCTTGAAATAATGGTCAAATTACAACACAGTCTGGCCTAATGTTTTTGTTGTACAGCAATCCCATGAACATAGTCAGGAAGATAGACATAAAGGCCAGCATAAATATCCACTCCGAGCGGTTTTTGGTTTTGCCTTGCAGAAATTTAGACGGGCGTACAGCCAATCGATATGCTATATGTAAGTGCTGCAATTTTAAATAGCTCTTTGGCGATTTTTAGAATGTGTCATTGTTTTATTCCAACCTTCTTCACCATGAGGAAGTAACTGGTATATTAGGGGGGCAAATATTGTATAGTCTAACAAAGGAGGTTCCCCATCCACAGATATAAAACCAGTAGCACCTTCATTGACATTAAGGGCTAGATTTACTAAATTGCAAAAAGGGAAAAGTGGAGATGTTGCTCATAGCAACCAATCAGAATCTAGCTCTCACTTTCCTATTACATACTATAACATTAGCTAAATTCTGATTGGCTGCTATGTGCAATATCTCCACTTTTTCTTTTCTGCAGTTTAGTAAACCTTACACTAGGTGTGTTGTAGCTAAGCTTATTACTGGCCTTGTTGCAAAATATTACCATACATACCTCAAGCTTGTGTTGAGCTAATTTTGTGGATCGTCCTTCTCGTTTTTTGACGTTGTGAATCATCATTAGGTTCCATGTAATTGGGTTCACTTCATGCAATATAGTGTTAAGATTGCTCATCAATGTTATATCAGTTTGGTTTTCTAGCCACAGTGCTCATTGCCTGTTTTTGAAAGTATTTCTCATAATTTGTGATTGAGGTCCCTGTAAGACGCAATGAAATATGTGGCTGCAAATAACGGTCACAGTTATCCAGACCAACAAGCAGGTCATATGCTGCCCTTCTTTGCACAGTCTCTAATGCAGTCTAATGCAGTCTCTAATATCTCTAATGTGTCCTCCAGAACGTATCAAACTATTTTGTATGAGGTTGTACCAATGACCTATAGTCTCAACCAAGCTTCTGACTTGTCTTTCTCATTCATTATCTACCGTTAACATTCCAAAAGCATGAACTCCTAGATCCTATATTCATGGACTTACTGATTAAATACAACACCGGTCTTTCACAAAGTTGTTTGCAATTGCTTTACTAAAGGACAGAACGACCCTGCTTATTGCATCATCAAGTCCTATCTCAGTAGCACAACATTTGTTTAGAGTTTCCTAATGGCTTTTTGGATAACAACACTGAAAAGTAAGGCAACAGTAACTTTAAGTTCACTGGACTGCATCATCAACCTACTGCAGGGTACATACAGTAGGGTATCCAAGAAAGTAAAAAATATGGTATGGAGTAATGAAAAGCCTCTCTTAAATGCTACATTAATAATGGTTGCCTAAACCTGTGGCAAATGCTAGGGTGTCACTCCACTTCATGGTATACCAAGCACCTAAAAAATGTCTCAAAATTGCTATTTCTAGAAGCCTTTAGCAGGATATTCCTCTTAGGTATAAACACATTAACCTACATAAAAGCCTGTTGTTACAGAAAGTGCAATTTAACGCGTACTTTAACAAACTGTGTTTCTCTAATGGAAAACAGATCGGGTCACATTTTTTTTTTTTTTTTTTTTACTCATAAAAGATGGAATGAGGACATTTCCTACTGAAGCAGAACAAAACAAAAATGTTTTGATATCTATAATGGTTATCTGTTCCTAAAACTACAGAGTTGTTATTGCCTGCCTGAGGACATAAATCAGAAAGCTTGTCTGTATGTCTTTGTTTCATGAACTTAACTTCAATCTGTACCTCAGCAAAGCCATGTTACACTGCAAGAAGGAGAAAAAGTTACCTAATGTGCAAATCGAAATAGAGATGCGGATTCCAAACTTCACTATAATGTACAGTATAAAGTTATTCAGTCTCCATAGTTTTAAATTTAATGACCACATACATAACAAACACCAAAACAAATACTAGTTTTAAATTAGAACAAAACTCCAAAAGTTGTTTGTTTATTGCCAAAGAGCAATACAGATTGAGGGTCCTCATTCCCAATCTAGCGGAAAGACTAAACTCTGCTCCCAATGAGTAGAAGATAATATAGACATCACCAATGCTGGATATTCACCCCCTCCACTCCCTTTGAGTATGCAATGTAAGACTGCTTGAATGTTATAAAAATATAAACATGTAATATAAAACAAAATTCTCCATTTAAAGGCAAAATTATCAATCAAAACTTCAACAGAGCAGACAGCTAGGCCTGCAGTCTTTGGTGGTTTGTTACGCCTGAGCTATATTATTGATGCTTTTCAGCAGATCAGAAGCGGTCAGTATACAATTAAGCTTGAAAAAAAAATAAGCGACCCATGACAACAAGGGGGGAGTATAGACCAGTTTATTTTTTTTAATGTGCTCTATTGAGTTCATCATTTGCAATAAGAAAGAAATAATGGCCTTGCTGTTGCTGTGCTTATGATAAGAAGAATATTATACAGAAGCATTATATTCTGCTGCCAAGGCTTAGTAATAATCTTAACCACAGATAAGAAACTGATCTCTCTCTGTTTGCTGTCAAGTAAGATTTAGGGAACTGGGCATTATTTATTTTTTCTACCTAACAGTATTATCCATAAAAACTATTATTTTAACCAATATTTTAAATTATTTAAAGGAGGTGATAAGACATTTATTTTAATATTTAAAAACTTGTAAAAATTGTACACTTTATTTCTATTATTTAAAACTAAAGTTTTTAAAATTACTTTACAATCATACTTTTATGAACCCCTCTTTATACTATTGGTTTCTACATATAGGACGTAATATACTATTTATTGTATAGTATATTGTGTTACGTTTCCTAGAACAATATGTATTATTTTTTGTTTTTTTTGTAAAAAAAAATAATAATA
>WWET01002720.1:50848-65264 GCA_011038615.1 Limnodynastes dumerilii | reverse complement strand
TAAACCATGTTGATTGCAGGGGGGTCATATTTCATCTGTTGCAAACAGTATTAGAGTTGAGAGGTGATGTTTCCTATCCCAAGTCTAAATAACAGTGTGATAGTAAAGCTGGTCAGTATCTGTGTGCAGTAAGCAATTTAAAGATATATCCCTGCATGCAAAGTATACAATTAACTTGACTCCCCCTGAATTCAACATGGTTTAGCCCAGGTGTAACTAAGTTAATGCACTTAACAAGGTCTGGATCCAGCCCAATGATTGTAGTGATGGTATATAACATTTTTAGACTTGCTATTTATTGCATCTTTTCAGCTGCTTCTTTTAAGGAAAAAATGTCATTAGTATTCCCCAGATGACATAAAGGGTCTATAATGACAGATCCTTTTCACATGGCAACTTGCATCATGAATCCAAAAGTGGAGTCCTACAATAGGGATCTATTGATGTATAGATTATGAAACAGGAAGAGGGAAGTGTATTAATGGCTTTTAGAAAACTGTCGGGCGTGTAGGCAGATGTGACCATAAACAACTGGTAGGTCCTTATCCACATGGACCAACAGAGGGTTCTGTTTTTGGAAAAAGAAAAAAAAAACAGGTTGGGACAGTGATGGGGGTTTAATGGAACTAGAGGGTGGCATTAGGGACAGGTGACAGAGGATATAAATTTGCCTTCCCAACATTTGTCCTGTCTCTTTTGGAATTTGTTTCTTCTTTAATTAGGTTGTATTTACTTAACATGAGCTGGATCCAGACTTAAGTAAGTGCTTGAAATTAGTTACTCCTGGGCTAAACCATGTTGATTGCGAGTCAAGTCAAGTTAATTGTATTCTTTGCATGCAGGGATATATCTTTGAATTGCTTACTGCACACAGATACTGACCAGCTTTACTATCACACTGTTATTTAGATATGGGATAGGACACCTCTCAACCTTTGAATTGCTTACTGCACACAGATACAGCTTTGCTTTACTATCACACTGTTATTTAGATATGGGATAGGAAACATCACCTCTCAACTCTAATACTGTTTGCAACAGATGAAATATGACTCCCCTGCAATCAACATGGTTTAGGAGTAACTTTCCGCCACCTCTCAACTATAATACTGTTTGCAACAGATGAAATATGACTCCCCTGCAATCAACATGGTTTAGCCCAGGAGTAACTTTCCTCTCGTAATTTCAAGCTCCTTCTTAAGTCTGAATCAGGCCCATAATCTTGATTTGTCCTATACACCTTCTGTATGTGGCATGTGTAAATCATTGTAAATACATGGTAAAATAAAAGAGAACTAATAATAACAAAACTACATGATGTAAAACACAATGGCCCGGATTCACAGATACAAATGCTTAAAGTAGGAGCGGATTTGTATTTATCCGCACCCAAGTTCAAGCTCCCTCCCACGCCACCTCCCACTTTTTTAGGCGTGCCCTAGGGCTTCCTTATCTTGCCGTGCGCATTTTCCTTCTTAAGAAGAAAAATACTCACAGACTTCTTCCTCCCCCTCTGCTTCATTTAAATCCCTCCCCCCTCCCACACTTGTTAAAAATGCCCAGAGGCTGCCGTGGCACACCTCTTACTTCTTAGGAAGTCTTTAAAGACTAAGTGGTACGTAGATTGCGTATATGACATATTATGCATGTGTAGTAGGTCCATTCTTTAAAAAGCACACGTGTGAATCCGGTCCATAGACATTATTTAATTACATAGTTTTGTGGGTTTTTTGTTTTTGTTTTAGTATTTAGTAAATGCCTATAATATTGAGGTGCATTTTTTACATACGTTACATAGACCCCAATGGTCCTTAATGCCTCAGATGTCCCTCTGCCATCATATGTTGCTAAAATACAAGTAAAGCTGCTACCTCCTTACAGATTACCCAGTCACCCCAAGTATCACCAGACAGTGTACCACCAGTGGTTATAGTAGCACTAGTTGATTGATTATGCTCAGCAATTAAAAAGGTTTAGCAAAATTTCTGCAGGATTGTGAATACTAATGGAGCTCATATCAGCAACTATAAAACTACTTTGGGTCCCTCACTTAAGTTACCCAATAACTTCCAGATTTTTTTTGGGCTTCATGGTGTTTGAACATAAATGGATATTTAGGCCACCTTTCATTTTGTAAAACTTAGATTATTTTAGTAATACATTTGTACCTATAAATGAAATGTACAGCGGTTCATTTTCCGGAGACTTGACATTTGGAAAATTCTATCAATAACCCTCACACATATAATGAAGTTATAATGCCATAAGGCAGTTCTTATCCCTCTCAGACATCCAACAACTCTCCCTGGATGTCTGGGAGCCCCCCGAAAGTCAGGCTGCTATCCTGGAACGGTGGAACCTTAGGAAAGTGGACAACCCTCTCACACTTAATCACAGCAATGAAAATGTAGTAGGGATGGGGCTTAACGACACAAACACAATGCTGTAATTTGCAAAACATTCAGTGTCCTGCTTCACAATGCTGTTAATTAAAGAACTGAGGAGTGGAGGTATGGCTTTATAATGCAGCTCATATCAAGCTCTTGGAAATACACGTTATTCATCTCCATAAAGTGCTCTAAACAAATAAATGTCTCAAAGTAAAATCACGTGAAGTGTTACAGTGGACAACATATACTGTACATTCATGACTGCATTTATTTTTATATGCAATACACATGTTTCCTTAGACAGGGCTCACACTAATACAGGTGAATGTCCAGTATGTGAAGCTCTCAGCAATTAAACATCTCTTTAATTGAAAGTAAAATTAGCATTTGCTAGAAGCGATTATGCCAATAACAGCGCTGTGATCTCCACTCGCCTTCTTATGGATCCCAAGGAAACAATTAAAGCACATGAAAAGTAACAAGCATGTCAGTGAAACACCTTTTATGGCTTTTTTCAGTATCAAGAGTGAGTGAAAAACACCTTTAACCATGGAGAGATGTAAACTATCCCTCAAAAGTTTAACTGGACTGGATTCTGACCTCCACAGTCTCTAGGACTGGAGAAAACAGCGTTGCAATCCCAAAACAGATCTGGATTCTCTGGAGCCAAAGATCCATACTGGGAGTTTCCAACAATAGGGCTGGATGCGTGAAGCTTGTGCGCAAAATGGGAGGAGGGATATGCAATGTCATAGGGCCTCATTTACTAAAGTCGTTTTTTCTCAGCGACTATGCATCGCCAGACATCTCAGCGATTTTGCCACGATTTTTAAGTTGCGCTTTTGTCTCACGATTAATAATCGCCAACGATGTTGATCGATTTTGAAATATGTAAATCGCCATGCTTTTATGTATAAAAGCATGGGGGTTGTGCATTTCAAAATCGGCAAGCATCATTCTATCCCTTATCATGCAGATGCATATAGTACTATAAGGCATCTAGTGTCTCTGACGTCATATTCAGAATAATAGGGGGACCTCTAGTGGCCAAATGGTCATGAGCAGCAGGACCCCAGAACTGGAAGCAGGAGTACGTCGTGTCAAGAGCCAGAAAAGACCAAAGACCACCTACAAGCAACAGAACAGCAGCTTCAATCAAAAGGATCAGCATCTTCAAGCAAAAGGAGAGGAACCGCAATCAACATTTCCAGAACAGATTGCAACACGACAAGAAATACATGCAAGTCATCCCTAGACAGATGACGGCAAAACGGTGAGTAGATACTTTACTATATTTTATACACACATGTACACGAAACAATATCCTAGAGGCAATTTAGTAAAATATTAGACAGTTACAGGGACATTTCTATCACTTGTCACGCTGCTGCTTACACTACTATAAGGATTTGCATTGTCACAAACACATGGCCATGCTTTTCCTTATAGCACTATATATCGTCGGCAGGATAAGTCATAGGAAACTGAAAGGGTTTTTTTAACTGAGTGAAAAACACGTCAACTATTCAAGTGTGAGGAGATTTCTATGAATTTGCCTCTCACAGGAGGCGAGATTTTTTTTCAGCCCAGAAACATTGGAACAGAGGCGATTTACTCTAATCGCCTTTAGTAAATACACCGGGTTATAAGTTTAATACTAAAAATCGGGACTGGGAGGGTACAGAGATGTAGGTGATTTTGTTTTGAAAAAGGCCAAAGTCCCGGGACTTTGCCTTTAGTAAATACAGCGATGTAATTCTCAGTGAAAGTCTCGGGACTTTCTGTGATTTTAGCAAAATCGAGTTTAGTAAATGAGGCCCCTAGTCTGTGCTAAAATTGGATCATATGAATAATAAAATATAAACATAACATGAACACACTGTGATTGTTTAGGGATATCAGCTCATAGAGGCCACAATGCCTTCTTGTCCACTTCAAAGACCCTCTCTTTTTCCCACCGCACAGCCTTGCAGTTGAACCTGTAGGAACTCTGTTTTCCCTGTGATTGCTATAGAGGTCTAGTCCTCTTTTGAGTGTATATAATTCCAAGATCTGACATATATAGTTTGTGCATCCTATTCTACACCATGGATGTAACTCTGATGTGGTGGTTTGAATAATCTATATATGTCGTTAACTTATCTTTCTCTTTTCCTATTATTGAGTTACACTGAACCTGCTTTTACATGTGTTGTTCCATTTTACTTAACCTGTATTGAGGATGCATTGAAATCCTGTATCAATGTATTTGATTTTTGTCACTAATTAAAATCAGTTATATATTTGAAATCCGGAAATTTTTCTTTTCTTATCCTTTTTGGGGACCTGCAGGCAGAAGCCCCTTCCGTGCTACAGCGCTTTTATGAGGCTGAGTGGTGAGATACTTTGTTTCTTTATATATTTGAAGTCGCAGCAATTGGGTCGGATGGGTGTGGGTCCACTCTTCAAACGGCCCTATTTCGATAGGGCGGTTCTCTCCCATATCGATTGCATGCCACACGGTGCTCCGATAAGTAAAAAAAAACTAAAACAAACTGTCATTTCACTAATTCTAACCTCAACCCTCCCTTCCTCGCAGCCTGACCCAAATCCTCCTTTCTACCTAGCCTGACCCTAACCCTCCCTTCTCTATAACCAAACCCTAAGATCCACCCTCCCTGCGGCCTGACCCTAACCTTCCCCTTCTATGGCCCTACCCCTTCCTTCCTAAGAGCCTAACTCTAACCCCTCTAACACTAAAAGTCCCCGGAGAGGCTACTCACCCCTCCGGAGCTATCAGCAGCGGCGGGTCTGCGGCGAAAACGGCCAAGTATGCAGATTCATAAAAAATAAAAATAAAAAAAATATATATATAAAAAAGGAAAACGGCTGCCATTTGAAATAGAGACAGCCAAAAAGGAACTGTCGGCTGTCTCTGTTTCTATAAGCAGTCATACTGACCGGGGAGTTGCAACGGGGTTGGACAATCAGTCATTTCTGACTTTATCAGCAATTAGTACAATGAGGGCATGCTAAGCACCCTACATACTATCTAGACTTCATAGCTGTCCCCATATTACATGATGTCAGAATTCCTTATGAACAAGGGGAGTGGCCTCCACCCACCTACAAGGAAGTCTGGATATAGCGGGGATCTGGCAGCAGGATCGAAACTCTGGATCCGGTCCAAAAATAATAAAGCCATAAATGCATGTTTTCATGTGATTTTGCATCATCAAACTGTTTATTGTGACTCAAATACATCTTGTACTGTCTAAATTTACATAAACAAAATTTGCTTCTATATCTTGAGGGCATAGTGGTGATATTAAGCAGAATATGAGTAATGTATTCATTATGTTACAGTGTGATCCCAATACACATGTATTCTATAGGTGAAGCATATTAAGGTGTGTACATGCTGCTTTAATACTAATAATACTAATTATATTATGTTCCAAACCAAATCCAGAGAGATCTACCTAAATATTTGTTTGAGTCTCAAAGAATATTCCTCAAAGAAAAGACAAAAATTCAGACCATAGTGTAGTATATTCAGTTATTAAGTGCATATTGAGCGCATACCATGAGCAGAGAGGCCATGGTGGTGGCTGGTGGCTTATCATATATTTGCAAATATGTGTAACGGACATTTTTGCATTTTATTTTACAGATAGATGGTATAGTCTGTTACTGGGTAATGGAACATTTCCTTTCCTGTGTTTCTGTGGCTAGCAGATTACCCCTGCCTTTCATGCACCTGTTTGCACTTACCTATAAATTGATTTGAACAACTTCCATTTTGTGTATGAAGTGCACATTACCAAGTACCAACACGAGGAACAAAACAACCTATTTGAAATCCAGTTGGTAATACAAGTGCAGAAATATAGCAGCCCCGAAGAATTTCCACCAAAGAATATACATGGCCTTAGCATCGGGAGAGGTTTTTTTAGTTAGACTTTATGAAGGCGTTGGCTGCCATTTAAGCAGAACTGCTTTATTTTAAGGGAAGCAAAAGTAAATCAGTGCAGGACGGAAAAGTCTGAACCTGCCTTATTAGGAAAAGATATACCGGCCTGACTTCCACCAAACTGCGCGTAGCTATTACTTATTCTCATGGTGTAAAGAGCAATATCTCAGCCGTTGAGAAGAAGGAAGGATGGGTCCTGCCTGGTGTATTGGATAGTTTAACATGTACCTAATTACCTAATATGCATAAATATATTTTAATTTTTTTATGGAAATCAATGAAAAAGGAAAAAAAAAAAAAAGAGATACTAAATGAAGAACAGAAGGCCTGTCAGGGCTGAATTGTTTGCAATGACCCATCTGGCGAGATGTGCACCTCCATACATTTCTACGAGTTCCAGTATTGCTCATTTTTAATGTTAAAAGTAAAAATATTACATATAGCCTAATCATGCTACTCTCCAACAGGACATCGCACACAACTGAATTATCCTTAACCACGATTGGTTAATGGCAAACATATATTTAAATGATCATGTCCTACTTTTGCAAATGAATATCAGGAAGACTGTGTTAATACTATCAAGGGATATGTCCTGCGTAACCAAAGGGCCGTAGCTAGAGCAGACAAGAACACCATTTTTCAATAAAAATGGCAATATCAGTATTTATTGTGTGTGTATTTTTCATTTCTATCTCCATTCAAGTCCTGTTGCCTTAGACAATTGCAGTCTTTGATTACATCTTGGCCTCCATGAAAATGGCTACGATAAGCCTCACTGCAGGGAAATATGGTTTATCATCATACCGCAGGGGGTGGAACCAACAACTACTGGAACTAAACCAGCATCAGGGAGATTAACAAAGTCTACGGTAGTCATGGAGTAACACATTATTCAGGGAGTTGTTGTGAGTTAGCATGTATGAGTTATATATGGTGTTAATTTGTCATGAACACTTGTTTTATCACTTTAACAATAATGGGTCTATATAGCAGAGAGGGAAAAGCTGTGAAATTTGAGCCAAAACAAGAGAACGCTGCTAAATATAAATGCAAATATTTGTGAGTAAACGTTTTTACAAAATATAATTGTACTTTTTTGGGGGAATAATTAGAATACACACACACAAAAAAAAATGAAACTAAGATATTTTCTCTACTGCACATTTGTAAACATTGCCATATGCTGTGCTTTCTAGGGGCTAGATTCCAAGAAATTATTATGAAGTGTTTTAAAACGTCTTATAATTGACTTAATTCACAACACCTTTCAAACCCATAGAAATGAGAATACTAAAAGAACAACAACGCATTTATTGTGCACTAAACTTAGCACATTGCAGACATCACAGCAGTAGTACTGAGATGGGTGAATGAACAAAGAGCTGAATAATGGTAATCAGTACTATGCAGTAAACCCGTTGTGCATCAGTCTCTAAGACAGCAGCAATCTTGGTTTGTACTATAGAAAGTTGACTTTTCTGTATGCAGTTGGAGTAGTCAGATCAAGGTTCTTTAACTACAAATTACAAAATGGTTCTCAAATATGCAGAAGGCATCAGGCAGCACACTGCAGTCTAGATTGTACAAAGAGGATTGAATGTGGAATATATGAAATTAGTTTAGAATAAATTTTACTCACTTGAAGGATGTGCTATAAATTAGTAGGAGAAAAACTATACCAGATTAAAATAATGGTTTCTCATAAGCTTCAATAAACAGTAGAGTAGAGAGGGCAGCAATGCAAATAAGAAAACATCTTCGTTTAGAAGAAAAGAAATCAGCATATATGACACAGATAGGATAGGTCATAATATTGCTTATCTATAATTACTAAGAGAATTAGGTTATTCTCCGTAATGTAAATAAACAAAAAAGTTAATTCATGACCTATACTAAAAGAAACTTAATTTATTTATTTTATGAAGGAAGAGAATGATTAAATGGATAGGTAAATGATGAATCCTACATATTAACTTTTTTCCTGGTATAATGAATTGCATCTAATGGAAAATGGATGGACACGTAAGACCTGAAAATGTGGCTTTTTTAGGTGCGTATATTTAAGAAGAGATATACTGCGCAAGAACGAAAGATAAGAAGAATGGGTGGAGGGAGCCATTTAAATGAGGAAATCTGGGCGCAGATACACAAAAACGTTAATTAGCTGCCCTATGCACACAACTACGAATTTAAAGATAAGGTGAAAGCTGAAAGCCAGAGGTGTGTCAGAGTCGCCTTGCTACTTTTTGCATATAAATAAGAACTTAAATCATTCTTAAGTGTGAATACAGTCCATAATCCAGAACAGAGTAACAACCATTAACCCTGGGGAACCCCCAATGCATCAATAATACCTTCTTCTAAAGAGGCTTTATTAAAATCTACTTGAATTGTTCAGGATGTGGTTTGACGATGGTCCATTTGCAAAATGTCTTCGTCACCCCATCTGCAATGTCCCACCACCAGCAAATGTTCCTGCCCCGTTGGAATGAGCTAAATGAAGATCCCAAGAACGGAGGTTAAGAAGCTGTCGGGTCTTGCGTCGGATGCTGCAGCGGGTGTTGCCGCAGGTCCAGATGCCGGAAAGGGGTAAATTTCCGAAATATAGATTCAGAATACTTACCAATTAAAACACTTACATTATTGACCAAACAAGGGTACCTGCAGCTCTCCAGCTGTGGAAAAACTACAAGTTCCATGATGATGTGGCTATGTGTATACTATAGGAGACTGATTGCCTATGCCATTGGTGACAAAGGGCAAAATGCACACCAGGGGACCCTCATGTCAGACTCTTGCTGCTGCTCCGCTTTATGACCCATTATAAAACTATAAATGCTGTAGCATTACTAATCTGTGATATAAAAGGGTTGCTTAAGGCGAGATTAAAGTGCAGATCCAAAAGACAATTTTGCAGTTTACAAAGGGTCAATATAAAACTTAATTTCTGGATCACTTCAAAAAACAAAGTTCAGAGACAAGAAGATATCAAGAGAGCACAAATTGTAGCGGCTGCACTTTACACAAACATATCCACTGCATTTCAGTTTCAGCATATAAAAACCCAGAGAACCCATTACATATGGGATGTGACAGAGACACATGCCTATTTGGCATTACCAGGGCCTTGGGTTGCACAATGACAGTGTAGAGACTCTAATTCCCGACCACAACTGTACAGACAACCTTATGGCGCCCCCTTCCTCCCCAAGAAGCAATAGCTACAGACTATTTGCCCAAGCGCGCTAAGCAGCACAATTTGATTGAATTCTAGTAAATGTACCTTATACTGTACATTGCAATACCAGATTATCAGATCACACCCTCCTGAGAGTGTTATCCGGCTCACCTGTCGGAAAAGTCATTGGTTAGGAGTCTGGATAGAACGTATTGCATTCCAAACATATAGCACAGATGCGCAGAACAATAAAAAGGGGTGGAATCCAATCCAGATCTCTAGCTCTATATATAGACTTTCCCTTTCAGCTTTATTATACACTATGGGCTAGATTCAGAGCTACGCTTTTATTATGCTGTGTACTTACGCTAGCGTACCTTCGATGCACTCCCCTTGGCACACCCTCTCTCAGGTACGTATTTTAGGCGCCTTACGCTTTCCATACCCTACCTTAACTTTACGCTACGTAACCACTAGCAAACGGACTTCACACA
Source organism: Limnodynastes dumerilii (assembly GCA_011038615.1). NCBI lineage: Eukaryota > Metazoa > Chordata > Amphibia > Anura > Limnodynastidae > Limnodynastes > Limnodynastes dumerilii. The sequence goes on along the minus strand of WWET01002720.1, from coordinate 55,247 downwards.
CGTAACTATGCTGCTAAGCACGCCCATACTGTACCATTTAAATGCTTCACTCCACAACTGACATGCGCATGCGCAGTAAGCACTGATGTGTGAATTTACACTAGCGGCTGTTTTTCTGGATCTACCCCTATGTTTTGTTTACTAAAATCTTAATATTCTAAAAAGATTTAATGAGTGAAGCTGGCCACACACTAGAGGGATTATCACTCCCAGCATGTGGTGGGCAATGTTTGGGACGATTTTCCCCTAGGGAAGGGTCCATATATCAGCGCCACACACAACAGAGGCTGGGAGCGATCATCTCTGAAGGAGACCCTGCAGGTAACCTATTGGCTGGCCAGGTTTTACTAAACCCCCTTAGACAGAAGTTATTATTAACCTAGCAAGGAACTAAAGCAGAGCTGTGTAGAACCACTCACACTGAGAAGCCGCATGGCGCTGTGTCCTCTCTGTGCAGAATCTCTCACACTGACAGCGTGAGATGTTCTGCAGCTTTCTAAAGGGCTAGCTGACAGTATTGTGTGGCACCTCCACCTCCTGGCAGGAGTTTTCCCTGTCTGACTCAGAGAGATGGGTGAAACTACAGCCAGGAGGTGGAGGTACAAGGACCGATAATTGTACTTGCTAGGACACTGCAAGATATCGTCCCCTTGGTACGATAAACAATCAGGAAATCCCTTTGATCAAATTATCAACCCAGAGCCTGCCTGGGACAATAATCTGAGGTTTTAGAAATCTATCTGTACCACACATTATTTTTGGCCCGATCCACAATTGTAGGGTCGGCCCAATAATCTCTCTAGTGTGTGGCCAGCTTTACTGCTATGTTTATCAGCATTTTTAGAATATATTTTGGTTTATTTATTATCATTTGACATTATTCATACCAGGTAAATTGCACACTCCTTAAACAAGATGAAAGAGCAGCTTTAAACACATCTTATAATAATGTAATCTGTATTTTGCAGAGATGCCAGATATTAAATGTCAAAGGCCATAACACCTGTAGGGGTCTATTTATTATCTTCCCATGCAACAGCAGTTTATTGACCGCAGTAATAGATGAAGGACTTGCACACAGACACAAACACTCACCATTCCTTAGTGTGGGGCACTTGTACCCAAAGGTATTCAATAACATCTTTAAGACATTTTTATTTTCAGTTTCATGTATCTAGAAACCATTAATGCCAGTAAAGACTCCATACTGTACAACATTTCAGGTTAGTTTTCTTAGAAAGACGATAGTTCAGTCTCTGCTCATCTGACAAATGACAAAGGAGCCATCACAAAGGACAAATGTCCTTCAGATAAGGCCACAATAACAATACTGACTGCTACTGTTTCTCGCTGCTGCAGTCTCGCAGATCATGGGAGGTAAAATATGCAGTAAAGAAACACTATTTTATTTTGCATAAATGCATTACTTTTATTTAATTTTTTTTCTTTAGTTGTCATGGCAACTTATAAGATTGGTGGGTGTGAAAGTGGAAAGAGCAAAGCAATGTGTTGGAAAGGCTCAAATAGTTTTAAATCACTGTGACAGCTTTTCAGATGAGCCATTACATGGTTGCCATCGTAACCAATTGGGAAAATCTTGACGGAAATCTGTAATTACTAGGAGGGTGAATTGAACTTTCCCAGTTCAGTAATCAGCACGTTGCAGTGATTCTCACTGTCATGAGCTCTCAGTGGTTAAAAAATAAATAACCCAGAATGAACATGAAAAATACTGGAGCATCTAGATTATATGCAGGACATAGAATGACAGCGTCCCCTTGCAAGTAACATCTCAGCATGCTCAACCAAATTGTGCCTGGGTTCCGTATGTCAGGGCGATGCATGCATTCTGCATGCCTTAATCCCGCAACAGGGCAGGATTAGGCATGCAAAATAGCTGCACGGGGAGGCGTTTAGGAGATCCGTGCGGATCTGTGTGCGTAATTCCAGACATCTGTGTGTACGTAAAACACACAGAGGTCTAGATACAGCCCAAAGTGCTTAGATTGGCGTCATATATGACAGCTGCTAAAATGGAATAGTCCACAGAAATGCATAGGAAAAAACATGCACTAAACATGCCCCGGAAACATAAAGGCCTATTCAAAATCCCCCAAAATATATGGTTATTAATATAAATATTGCAAATATAAGAGAGACTTTTAGGAATTACTAGTTTACTTTAGGAACCCTACACCTGCCTAACATGACAGCTGTAACTTTTAAATGGATATTATCTTAACACATACTGTAACAGATGCCAGAGATTCACCTACAAGTGAAGCCTTCATGCTTTAGCAGGTGATATTAACTCAGTATTGCTGTATTGTGAACTGAACTTTTTCTATTAGTTGCTGATACATGGTGATCTATATTGTTTAGTATGGAGTACATGAACTTTTAACAGGGCTCAACATACTTAGGCGCTAGACTAAAAATGTTGGAGACAGATTTTGACACCGTAAAACACCATAGGTGTGTGTGTGTGTGTGTGTGTTTGTGTGTTTCAAGTCCTATCAGTTACCTAGATCACCAACTAACAGCATGGTTGCCGACTCTCCCGAAACGTCCGGGAGACTCTCGGAATCCAGAGAGATCTCCCGGACTCCCGGGAGAGGACCCCTTTGTACAAATTCAGTATTTTGCAATCTTATGCTTATAAGCGGCCTGACAAGTGCAATTTACTGTCCAGATGTTCCCACTCTCTTTCCATGAACCAGAAGAAGAATTCCAACATGCAGCTGGCAGCATAAAGCAGTCAAGCAATTGCAGATCCTCCAGAAACTTTTGCTAGGGGAAAGAATTGCATTAAACACAGAAGTCTGTATGTGCTATATAACCTGAATACTGGGTTGCATGGTGATGAATAGATGAGTCTGTGTAATCCTCATGGAATTAGCAAGGAGTTGATTTTAGAAAGAGCTGGCTTTCTCTTTGCAGTTGCTGTCTGGATGTCATGATTCTGCCTCTTGCATTTCCGCCCTTCTCCAGAGGGGTTGTCAGTTCTACTCGTGGTGCAATACTACTGCTCTTAACAGCTGAGGTGCCTGGGGAAAAATCACACCTGACAGTTCCCCTTTTCCTTCTGGTGCATGTGCAGGTCAGTCGTGACTTAACTTGTTTTGTAACAGCACTTGTAGCAAGACAATTACTTTAGGGTATGAGACCTTTTTTTTCATCCTGCCACAAGGAGAGACAGCACTAAGTTGTGAATTATAGCTGTGAGGTAACCATGAGTGAGTGAGTCATTCACATCTGCCTTACACCTGCCGCATCAACTTCATATACATAGCAATGGCGTGCACATGCTACGGTACTTCAGCAGTGTGCAGCAACTCTGTGTATGGTGCTTCCAGAGAGTATTAGCAGCAGTGGTCAGCCAGAGTAATTATCCTGGAGTACAGATAGCAGTTCCGGATGACCCCCACCGCTACTACTCCCCAGCAGCATCATACAAAGAGCAGCAACACAAGAACATCCTGCAGCAGGCAGGTCATGGCTCTGTAACTGAAGCTAGCAGGGGTAAAGCATTGTGAAGGGACTGGGGCCCCAATTCAAATGCCCTAAGGCCAGGTCAAAAAATCCAGATGGAAAAAATACTGACACAGGTTTCCCGAATCACAAAATTATGACAAGTTAAAAATACTGACACCTAAAATCCCTCCATATGTCACTGACCGACTCATATGAAATCCAGACAACTTAAATCTCAACATCTTAAAATCCTGACAAATTAAATTTCCGACAATTTGGATTCTGACATTTTTGAATACTTATAACTTGAAATACGACAATTGTTATAGTGCCTTTTTTTTGACAGTTAAGCACTTTCTATTTCCCATACTCCAAACCTTATTCTAATTCTTACCCTAACCCTCCCCTTCTATTACCCTAACCTTAACCTTCCCTTCCCACAGCCTAACCCTAAGTCTCCCCTTCTGCAGTCCATCCTCTACCTGCAGCCTAATCCTAAATCTCCCCTTCTGCAACCCATCCCCCACCTGCAGCCTAACCCTAAGTCTTCCCTTATGCGATCCTTCCAATGCCCGCAGCCTAAGCCTAACTATAAGTCTCCACTTCTGTAATCCTTCAAATTCCTGCAGCCTAATTCCAAGTCTCCCCTTCTTTGATCCATCCAATCCTCGTAGCCTAACCCTAATTCTCACCTTCCACAATCCATCCCCTACCTGCAGCCTAATCCTAAATCTCCCCTTCTAAGCTCCATCCCTTCCCAGCAGCCTAACCCTAAAAATACCCAACAAACCTGTCCAATTCTCGGAAAGCATCACAAAAAAAGGTGACAATAAAAATTGTTATTTCAAATCAAGATTATAATTGTCAGAATTTGTTCAGTGTCAATATTAACATGTTGGGTAATTTAGCTGTCTTTTTTAGGTGT
>WWET01002720.1:38688-50575 GCA_011038615.1 Limnodynastes dumerilii | reverse complement strand
TGTACTTTTAAAAAAGTGATTCATCACAAATAATGAAGATAACAGGATTACAAGGAAGGTACCAAACCACCATATTAACGTGAATATATATATATTTATTTAGGAATAATTAAAATACAAGCAAGAGTGTAAAAATGTTTCTGTGAAATACATACTGTATGTAATTTATATATACACAAATGTAAAACCCAATTTAATACATTTCAGAAAACAATGTACCAGATTCTCAACTAAAATCAGCAGTCGATTTCCACATCTAGCTTGTGGAAATCGGCTAAGGCTCAATACTGCGCATAGCCAGAACACCGGGAAATACCTCGGAACGCTGGACGTATGGATATCATTTCCGTATGTGCAGCAGTACCGTACAATTGGCGTGACAGACCTTACATACGATTGTCTTTCCCGCACATAAGTGACAACGTATGTAAGGGCTAAAACCAGTCCTCAGTTTGATTCAAATAGGAACTCCGCCCACCGTGCGTATAAAGTACGCGCGGAGGTCTGTCACACCCCACGTATGCTGGGTTATAGACACAAGTATCCTTAGTTCCATACGTGAATGAGGGGAGTGCACTATCCACTCAGGTACAGAACCCCATCATATGTTCACAATAAACTACTTAAATGATGGCAATACATTGTACATGTGGAGTACATTCATAAGCAGCAGCATAAGTGTAATCTAGAAGTGGGGAGCGGTTGACACATGATCAGAATCCTAAGCCAAAGATTCCATTAGATCCACAAACACTCGTCTGCATTATCCAGATATCCTCATATTCACATTTTCTTAAATCGCCTGACTGATGTGCAGAAGTAATGAAGTCTAGAGAGAATGCACAAAAGGGAATATCCACTTGTGAACTCAACCAGTCCTTCTGTAAGAAGGTTCACTGCTCTGGATGGGTCAGAATGCATTCCAGTTGGTTAGCAGGGATTGGAATGTGTTTCCGATTGGTTAGTGCAGACCCACACAGTAAGAAAAAGTGGGCATAATACAATTGTAAACCAGACAAGATGAGAAGAAAAAAAACCTGTCAGGATCTAGGAGCCGGATCCAGATTTATGCAGCTTTACGTGCTGATTGTAAAACGTCCTCTTATTAATGCAGCCCATGTACGAGTGCTCCATTGCCAGGGTGGAATTGTGGATCCAGATCTAACCAATCTGGCGACAAGGAGGGACAGAGCAGGAAGCAGAAGCGCTTCGGTTCTGTGGCAGGATGGAGCGACTGTATGCAGTTTTCAGCAAGGGCTGGTACAATCCAGATTTCCACACTGTCCTCTTTTTACATGGGGAGAGGGCAGAAGACTTAAGGTAGGGGTGAGATCTGATAGTCAGTTAGGAACGTTAACCCACTAACGCACGCCAAGTGTGTAAGTGGGGTGTGTGGAGGGGAGGGTGCATGCGTCCTCCAGATTTTACGTGCGTTTTATTGGATTAAGGAACAAAAGGGGTTGGGCTTCCTCTCCACCCACCAAGGTGGGCGGGGAGAAGCATTCTTATTTTACAGTGTGGGTGGGATTTGCCAATTACTAGAGGATAAGTGGTCGGACCGACCGTTGATCCGCACGTGGAGGAGAGGGGACTGACAGACCCCCCGCACGTACGTAAAGCATGCGGGGGTAGGGATTTGTTCTTTGGTTATTATTCCTTAGGATTATATACTTTAAAATATGAATTTTTATTTAATTAAACATATGCATTATGTACAGCAGCCATTCTGTAAATTAAAACAAATATTTTCTTAGTGATATGAAGGGTTTAGAGAGTGCGTGTAAATTCTAGAAATAATAATACTCTTATATGTATAACAATGTAGGCAATGAATAAGCCTGTTGTTTTGATAGAACACTCCAGCCAACAGAAAAATCTGGATTGTCACCAAAGACTTTCACAGCAGATCCACAAATCTGCCAGTGTTTGTGTACATGGGAAAATGAATGTGACTGTCATTAAACAGATTTACTATTTTATCCATGATGATAAAAAAAAGGGATTAGTGTAAGACATTTTTTTTTTATTTAATGCATAGTCGCTGGTAAAGACCTTCCTTGGTAATAAATAAAAAAAATAAGGTAATGGATGACCAAGGTCTGCAGTAGGTGTACAGTGGATTTGCACCTTGATCAGTTTTTACAAGGATTATAAACTTTGAAAACAGTTTTTACTTGACATCTGGTAGTACGGCAACCGAACAAAGGAGAGAGAAAAATGTGTTCTAAAGTACAGGGCTTAATACACCATCTTGTTTTATCTTTATATATTGTCAAATGGGGGTAGTTTGTACGACAGCTCAGAATTTATGCATTTGCTGCAAGACCTTGAGATCTCGGACTCCACAGATAACTTAGGAATTAGATTCTGTGCTGCTTCAACTGGAATGAAATTCTAAAACACCACAAGTTGGTCTGACAAACATCACCTTCAAATTTCTTTGCAGCATACTGAAGATCCTTGGGAAGGCGGTATTTAATTTATATAGAATTTACGTCTCTCTCTGAAAATTTCTCAATTTTTTCCTGTGTCAAAATGAAGAACAAGCCACCTAGCAATCCGCTGTGTAATAAAATAATAAAAAGAAATTGAAGGTAACAATGAATCCCCACATTTAAATCTAAAATAAACCTAAAATCTCAAACTACAAAAGGTGATGAGAGTCTCAGGTTAGAAATGGAACACAGTATTACCACAGTACATACCAAAATCTATGGAATATTTACAATGACACCTAAATAGGAGAAAGCTCCTGGCATTAACTGGTGATAGCTTTAACCCTTATATAGCAGTAAACACTTTTACAGAAACCCCCCCCCTAACCATTCCCACATACACACACCCTAACCATTCCCACATACTCCCCCCCTAACCATATCTAGGGATGCAGTTGACAGCACAAAGAGCTGCTTTTCAGCAAACGATGAAGAAAAAAAACTTAATTTTGGCTGCACCATTCCCAATTATATTTAAAAAAATTATTATCTACATTTTGGAACAGGTACAGCTTCAAATAGCCCATTTTTGAAATGGTACCTGTTCTGGTTAGGCTTAGGCTCTGGAAAGGGGGGGGTTAGGGTTAGTCTGCAGGATGACTATAGTTGGGATTAGGCTGTGGAGAGAGGAGGGCTATGGTTAGGCTACTGAAAAAGGATGATTAGGGTTACTAAAACTTACCTTAGCACTATACCGCTATTTGAAAATGGCGCAGTAGCTGGGGCCATCTCTTCTAAGTGCAGACTGCCGGAAATCAATCTATCGCAAGATTTTCGAACCAGCAAATTAAACCCCCATTTTTATACACATACATTGTCCTACATAATTGCTTTACATTTAAAAAATTGTAATGAGATCTTGCAGAAAATAATTTAGTTGGGATGGAGAGTTCTAGGATTACTTTAATACAGATTCATGGAGATAGTAAATACCATATTTACATTCTAAACGGCAAGGGAATATACATTAGCTGAAGGCTAACTTCACCCGAGTTATCAAGGAAAGATAACAATGGACATAGAGATCATTTTACTTTGCATTTTATTGCTTCCTCCAAGGCATGTAGTCTAGTTGCTTCAGATTAGCAAATAGAAACAGGATTTGTTGGCAGATGACTACTCGGCTACTTGTTTGATTTAGGAAATCTTTATGTTTGTCCCAAGCATGTTTAAATTGCTCTACTGTGATACCTGTCGCTGAACACAATAGCCTTACTATATTGTCCCTACTAACTGTGTTCGTTATAACTGGTATTCACACTATTCACTTACAAATAGCCAGTCATCTAAAGCAGGGTTGTCGACTTTTAAAAGCTTCCCTCAGGGAGATCCCAGAGGGAAGCCATACATGCCTGCAGGGGGCGTGGCTTGACGGCACAATTTATGCAAATGGTTTCATGGAAACCACGAGCCTCAAGCCTCAAGAGATTGCCAGCTCTCCTGGGATGTGGGGTCTGGTGTGAATGTGAAATACTCTGTAAAGCGCTACATAAATCTGACTGTGCTATATAAAAATAATGTTAATAAATAAATTGATAATGTTCAATATTCACAAAAGAAAGAGGAAGGGACAGAAGTTAAATTGCATGAATATTGATACATAATAAGCCATTACAAGTCCTTTCACTGAGGAGCAGGTTTCAAAAGATCTCTCATAGCTGAAAGGGGACATAACAATAGGGCCAGGTGGAATACAGCCAAGAATACTAAAAGGGTTATCAAAATTATTCAACCAACCACTCACTAGCAACAAGAGTATATCCAGAAGATGGAAAACAGCAAATGTAGTCCCTCTGTATAAATGTGGAAGTAGGGAAGGAGCTGCCAACAATCAACCAGTGAGCCTAACATCAATAATATGTAAACAAAAACACTACTAAAGGATAAAATAAAATAAAAAATCTTTAATCCATTAACTTACATTATCGCAAACAGTGGTTAGCCTCCCATCCAAAGTGGTAAGGCTAACACAACAGGGCAATTTAAATATAAGTGGTTTCTCAAACTCTCAGCTTGAAACATCATTAGGGTAGGGTTTGACAAAATTTACATACATACAAAAGTATTTGGCCACACATGTTAAGTACTGAATTCTTGTGTTTTATTCAGACCCAATACCACAGGTGTAGTCTCCATTTGCAAACATTTGTGATACAAAATGGGTTGTTCTGAAGAGATCAGTGACTGCAAGTGTGGTACTGTGATAGGATGCCACCTTTCCAATAACAAAACAATGCATGAAATTTCATCCCTACTAGATATTCCACCGTCAACTGTAAGTGATAGTATTGGAAAGTGGAAGTGTTTAGGAACAACAGAAACTCAGCCACGCAGCAGAAGACCACATCAAATCACAAAGCAGGGTCAACAACTACTAAGACGCACGTTGCGTAAAAGTCACCAACGCTCTGCTGATTCCATAGCTGAAGAGTTGTGAACTTTCACTGGTATTAATGTAAGCACAAAAACTGTGCAGCGGGAGCTTAAAGCAATGGATTTTCATTGCCAAGCAGCTGCATGCAAGCCTCACATCACCAAGTCCAATGCCAAACATTGGATGGAGTGATATAAAGCACAGACACTAGAATGTGGATATTTTCTGTGAAATGATAAATCACACTTCTCTATTTGGCAGTCAGATGGGTGAGTCTAGGTTTGGTGGATGCTATGAAGACATTACCTGCCTGACTGCATTATGCCAACTGTGAAGTTTGCTTGAGGAGGGATAATGGTATGTGGCTGTTTTCCAGGGATTGAGCTAGGCCCTTTTAATCTCCAGTGAAGAGCAATTTTAATGATTCAGCACACCAAGTCATTTTGGATAATGCTGTGCTTCCAACTTTGTGGCAAACAGTTTGGGGAAAACCCTTTTCTATTCCAGAATGGCTGTGCCCCAGTGCACAAAGCAAGGTCTATAAATACATGGTTTGCCCTGACCTCAACCCCATCGAACACCTGTGGCATGAACTGGAATGGAAATTGTGAGCCAGGGCTTCTCATCAAACATCAGCGCCTGACCTCATAAATGCTCTACAGAATGAATGGGCACAATTTCCAAAATCTTTATGGAAAGTCATCCAAGATGAGTTGAAGCTGTTAAAGCTGCAAAAGGGACCAACTCAATATTAAAGTATATGTATTTGAACACAATGGGGTAGATCCAGAACTACGTTTGCAATACTTTTTCTCGTGTAGCGTATTTACGCGTGCGTACCTTCTATACACTCCCCTTGTCACACCCCTTGAATGTACGTATTTTGACCAAGATACGCTTTCCAAACCCTACCTTAACTTTTGGCAACGTAACCGATGTGATCCGCTAACGTACGTATGGGCAACACGTATTTACGCAGCTAAGCATGCCCATACTGTACACTTTAAATACAAACCCCCGCCTACATAACGTATTTCAGACGTATTTTGGACTCACGTAAAATTGGCACGCCCACACGTAAGTATTCACGTGACAGATACGTGATTGGCCCATACGTTCACATTTACGCTACGTTACGGAGCGTATTTTCTATGGTGCGCATGCGCAGTACTTACTAAAAGGCGATTTTACGTCTCCGCCACGTGTAAATTCGCTCACAAGCGTTGTTCTGGATCTGGCCCACTGTTATTAATATCCCCGTTGGTGTCCCACATACATATATACACACACACACAAACACACACACAAAATTACAGTTTATTCACAGATGAGGTCAAAGGACTGATCATCGCCCATTGAACAAAAGGGTCAACCAGCATTTGGCTTCTGTCCAGTGGTGGATACTGGCAGTTTATTTATGTGTATGCGATCGCCAAGTCCCAATTTCTATCCCACACACACACATAAATCTGTATAGGACATAAGGGCTTTACCAAGTCCTTGCTGTCAAACCACCATACCCCCCCTACATCTTACATAGGTGACATACGCTCCCTCAATGTCGTCAGAAACACTGTCATTACAGAAGTTTGGTTCTGGATTATCCAAAACCGCAATGAAAATGCGTTATGTGCGCATGAAAACAAATATGGCCATGCGGAAAACAAATGTTTTGTAGGGTAATGGATCCAGACCATCCTCTTGCAGGGAGAGAGGCTGTGCTCCCTATGAGTTTAGCAATAGTCAATGCACAGTATTCATAATACCCCTGTAAGCACAGGTATGGAACCACTAGTATAACGATATGCTATATTATATGAAATGGATGGTCAATAGGCTCTAGGGTATGTTTAATTTTTTTGTTTGTTAGTTTTTTTTTTTATTGGGAAGACTGAATGGGTCAAGTAGCTCTATTTGTCTTAAAATTGTCCTACTTTGATAAGAATTCACTATATTAGGGTATCTTCATCACATCCTTTTTCAGATTTCTTATTAATGACCACATTACCCAAGAAGTGTGAAGTACATGTAGAGGAGTTATGATTCATCATTCAAATATATCACAAACAAACGTCATGCCGATTTCATTTTAAGTGGATTTATTTAAGGTACCCCTGTTCCTTACAATATAGCAGTGGCTCTTATTTACTCATTTCAACATTTACCTGTAGGTCTAAATGTATTTGCCCCAAAAGCTCTGTGAACTAATTTACATGTTTGAAAAGGCTGGGACAGTCAGTTAGAGTGGAAAAAGATCTGTGACATTAGACTCCTTACATCTCAATAGATTTGCTTTCTGAAAATAAGTGACTACTACTGATACAGCTGTATCTTCTTGAATGCATTGAATTGTTTAGGGTTATACTTTTGTCCTTTCCCTAGGACTAAAGTGCTTTAGGCCACAGAAGCAAATCCCACAGATAATAAACCCACTCATCTGTATAACTGCTTCTTTCAGATATTAATTCTTAGAAAACACTTAGCTTTCCAATGTAATGGCAAGGAAGAAAGCATCAAAAGTCAAGAATGGTCTTTGCATCATTAAACCGATGTACCAATTGGACATTTAACCTGGTCACACTGCACTATGGTGCAATTTATGAAGCCTATATTTTAATGTAGTATATACACATAATAGACAGGATGAAAATTGGCAAAGAATTCTGAAAAAAAACAATAATAATTAGATCATTCAAATGAGAAGAAATTACCTAAAATTTTGTCCTGATCCAGACTTCATAACGACAGGCTGTTTCCATAGGACAAGTACATAAACAGCCTGTCAGTATGTACTGCTCATGGTCTGACCATCCTAATTGGCATATAACCCACTTGGGAGAAAAAGCTAAGAGTCTCCAGGGGGCTTTATAATATAAATCGTGTCATTAAACCTCACCCTGATACCCTTTAGACATTTTTAGTGAGGCAGGGCCGGCAGTATCAAAACTTATTAAAGTTAGGCGACTTTCACAAGCCGCTTGCATAAGTCAGCTTAAATGTTACAACAGCACATGTGCCGGTCAGATATTAAGTAGCGGATCTTCTGGTGTAAGAAATTCCGTACAGTAGGGCAGGACATCCCCTCCATATGGCCTGGATGTTTAATGTTCAGGTCACAAGTATCCAGAATTGTAATTCTAGACGTTATATGCAAAATCACACTTTTAGCAGGTAGCAATATAAACCAAAAATAATATCATATTTTGCAGGGCATGCTATGCCATAAAGTACTATATGCGGCAGCGTGCTAAGGTTTAAAAGCATGCCGTGTCAGGTAGTTTAACATTTTTTCAGCTGTTTAATTTTGTTTTCTAACAAATTAATTTTTTAAATAAAATATTAAATTAGGGTTTTTTATTTTTAAACAAAATCGTCACTAATACCCCTCTTTTTTTTCACCCAAGTTTTAAGAGACTTCGTAAAGATTTTACAAATTGCTATGTAGTAAATACAACTATTTGTATATTCTGCCTTTTCTAAGTCACCACGGTTGTCAGGATACAAGCAAATATCAGGGAAATCAAGTAATATCAAACTATAGAGTGACCTCTATTTGGCCAGGGTCTGGTTTTATTTTATTGAAATACCTTGAATGTAGTGGGGCAGAACAAGCGAGGGCTCTGGTCAGGTTAGGGCCCTGTTGTAAATGGATAATTTTATTAGAGGGGTCATAAAAGCTAGATTTCTGAAGAAGAGTCTCTCCAGAACCCAGACCTGTCACTTGTCACAACGCTGGGGGCTGTCTTGTGTCTTTAAAAAGGTTACATAGATTCATAACTTTGCTCACTTCATGGGACTTCCAAACGGAAGAGGTGACCCTTATGTCTGGTCTGTCCCGACCCGGAAGGTTCTGGTGTTTAAGTCTCTCTGTTTTTCCCCTTTTATTTTATAAGAATCTGTTTTGCATATTGTATGTCCATTTTGTTATTCTTGTGTAACTAAGCATTGTGATTATTATCATATTACATGTCAATTAATAAGTTCATGTCTCTGTGTTCTTACGGATTCACGTGTCAGACCAGATCGGTTATTAAATGTTACTGAATGGTAACAGAAAAGATCATTCGGAGTTGATGATAATTCTGATAAAATATAACTGTGCTAGATTGGTGTAAAGGAGAACCGAAGGCCTCCTGTGAATAGCCTTGGTGGTGGCAGTTCTTTGGTGATAAGTCATATTCGGGGTGGCTGTTGTGGTTAACCCCTTGAGCCCAGATAAGTCACGAAAGCCTCAGGTGAGGTCAGGGTTGTGACAACGGTGACTGTAAAAATGGCGATTTAGAAGGGGCAGCATTTTTGGCAATTTCCCTTTAAAAAATACAACAATTTTAAATTTGCTGGAAATTTGCCAAATAAACAGCAATTTTTACAAATTGCTGCTTAGTAAATCTAGCCCTTGGACTCAAATATTTATACACTCAGAAGAATTATAGTAGCTGGTAGGGACTTGAGGGGTTAAAGTTCATTTTATTTATACAGCTATTAAAGAGTATATACAAACAACACAGGGCTAAAACCAATAAAAATATTTATATCAAAATATTTGCTAAATGAGTCAGAAGAGACAATAACTAAATAATTCATCAAATACTAAAAAATAATCCACATATAGAAACATTAAATATATCAAAACTATAAATTCAAATACAAAAGTTCACAGTAAAGAAATTTAAAGTGCTCCTGGACCAGGTTCACAGTTAATAATGTACCCAAATATACACATGCTGTGTGCGTATCTTGGCGATTTCTTGGCATATTGCACATGCATGCTCCAGATGTTACGCACGGAAACCTGTCACGCATGGAGTTCAACTCTGTACTTAATGAGATCCGTAAGAAGTAGCGTGCCACAACTCCATAAGTAGGAAGTTAAGAAAAGTGGGTGAGAAGAGGTGTTTAAATAAGGTGGGATGGGCTGGGTTTGCAAAGTCTGCTCTCTTACTTTAGCATAATCCGCAGCGCTAGTTAAGGTAGCTCTATGGATGCATGAGTCAGTAAAGATCAGTGAGAACGGGGGAAGTGTCATGCTATTTGCCTTGCCACTTAAGTGCATGTGGATTCTCAAAAATATACCCTTATTTCAATGTTATCTGTGAATCAGATTTCAGGGGAAGAGTTCAATTGTGCACAATAGATTTTAGTCGCTTAGCAATCTGAATGGTTCTAGTGGCACAATTCAAAGTAAAGTAAAGTATTTGTAAGGAGCAATTTTACCAATTATTTTACCGTAAGGCCGCATATGTGATCGGAAAAGTTAGGGTAGGAATCTTGACACGTAAGTGCACTCCCCGCTACGATGCAGGCCGTACTGAAATCCGGTGGCCGTAAGGTGCCTGTAGGTCAGGATCCGTAAGTGTCCAGATTTCCTACCATCAGTGGGGAGTGCACTCCGCGTTACGATGCAGACCGTACTGAACTTGGGCGGCCGTAAGGCGCCTGTAGGTCAGGATTCGGCCCAATGTGTGATCATGAGGCCAAAAAAATGTACAGCTTTATTGGGAATACAAGTCGCTTGCATCTAAATCTTTTCCTGTTCCGGTCTCCAGAAAGACTGTTTGCTGTGGTGAATAATTGGTAACTCTCCCGAGGGTGCCAGCCTGCACAAAGAGAGGTAACGGTCCAATCTGTATATTAAGCATGGCTGTAAGCTACACCAGTTAAAATAACTTCTCTCTCACTAACTTATGTATCACAGCGAGAAATTTGTTTTAGTTGCAGTCTCTTATATGACACATTCAGCAAATAGGATTTAAATATTTTTATTAGTTTTTAACACTTTGTTATTTTGTATGTACTGTTTTCTGCCTAGGAGAATGGCAAATCCTCCAAACAAATCAGCTTGTTTCTTACTCCCTGGGGCTTTATTTGAAGATTGCCTGGATAATCTCCAAAATATTAAGACTGAATAAAAAAAAATTCTCATAATAATTCACAATATGCTGAACAGATAAGGAATTGTCTGTATACATTATTTTGTGCTCTCGTGATTGTGCCAAGGGTCATTGAATGGATCCATATAAGAGGGAGTCTTTGTATGGGCTTCATAACGGTATCCAAATAAACACCAGTTAATTTAAGGCTTAATAATGTTTACTAGTGTCGATAATGCAAAGCAACTTCCAGCAAAAGCACAATCTTAAGTCTAATGCAATGCATAGGATGAATGTGTTAACAGAATACACAGGACCTGATTCATAGGTAAGTCCGCAAGGGAACGTTATGCAGAAGATCTCCATAAGGACAGAAACTAGAAAACGTAGATTTCTAAAAAGCAGCAATCCACACCCAGTATGTACCTTGCTTAACAGTTGCAATGGGTTTATCTGGCTCATTCATCCTTTAAAAAGAAACTAAACAACAAGACACTTCCCAAACAGACAGAGAACGTGCACACACGGGCAACACGGTGGCTCAGTGAGAAGCACTTGCACCTCACAGCGCTCAGGAGTTCAATTCCCAGACTAGGCCTTATCTGTGTGGAGTTTGTATGTTCTCCCCGTATCTAAATGGGTTTCCTCTGGGTGCCCTAATTTCCTTCCACACTCCAAAAACATGCTGGTAGGTTAATTGGCTACAAACTGAATTAACCCTAATCAGTGTGTAATATAAATGAGTGTGGGGCTGATTCAAAGTTGCAGATTTACACTGTAAAACCAGAATTAGAATTAAGAGGTTAAGTCTCTTAGCTCAACTCTTTTTTTATGGAATAAACATAAACTATGTATTTAGCTCTAGTTGTGTGTAAAGGTAATGTATTTTCTCTGCATGCAAACATTTTAAATTAATTAACACCCCTTACTTTGAAAAATGGTTTAGCCGAGCTGTACACTTGCACCCAAATAAAGGTGTAAGTGCTACTCTGAATCAGCCCCTGTGTGTGTCAGTATGTATGAATGTGTTAGGGACCTTAGTATGCAGCTCCAGAAGAGGAAAGGACTGGTGTGAATGTCTAATGTTCTCTGTAAAGCGCTGCAATTTGTGGCACTATCGATAATAATAATACAGTATACACAGAATG
>WWET01002720.1:14882-30968 GCA_011038615.1 Limnodynastes dumerilii | reverse complement strand
ATATCCAAAATGGAGGCAGCTACAAAATCAGTTTATAAAGTAATATATATGACCGGTGCACAAGGCAAGGGGAATTTGTACAAAAAACAAGACATGGCCTGGCACTCTAGCCATTACTCAGTTACTATTCATGAACTTCTATATATAAATGTCCACAAATGAGTGTCACTCCAAGTCTTGTAAACTAAAGTAAATAAAGTCTTTGTCCAGACTTAGTTAGTCCGACGTTTCAGTTATTTAATCATAACTTTCATCAGGGAATTAACAGACACAATACAATACACAAATTTATAGCTTACCCCACCGGTGATACCTTCAGTGACTGCAAGCCTCGCTGTGGGACCGGGCGCTGAACCACCGTGTCAGCGATCGCGGCCCTGGTTGCCACCCACCTGTCGCGATGGATACAGATAAACAAATTGATAAGTGGTCATTGTAGTGAAAGCAAAGACCACAGATACAGCAAACCAACAGACAGGAATAATATCCTGCTGGCTCAATCCAACCATCCAGTGTCTCTCATCAAAGGACTCCCTTTCTCCCAAATATTGAGGGTCCATCGAATCACGGAAGATCCCAACAAGTGGGAAATAGAAATGAACAAAATGATCCACAAGTTTACTTAACGTGGTTACAACCATATTGAGCTACTACAGACTAAAGAAAAAGTCAGGAATATACCTTGGGAGGAAACCCTTAAGATTAAACCTAAGCAAAATGTAAAAAACAGAATTCCATTCATTAGCACCTATAACAGAACAAGCCCTTCTACCAAAAAACGCCTTAATGCTGCATGGTCCACAGTGACTACTGATAAAGAACTACCATATAAGGAACCAAAAATTCTCCATGGTTACAAAACGGGTAGAAACCTTAAGGACTTTTTAATGAAAACGGATGTCACGGAACACAGGATACTAACTACCAAAAAAGGTTGCTTCCCATGCCCTAATTGTGTGACCTGCAGGTCAATGGAACCTGGAAATACATTTGTTCATCCACACAATAATAAAAGATATGACATAAGGCATTATATAACTTGTACTACTACTTATGTAGTGTCACGGTTTCAATAATGGGTGAACCTGTCACGGGTTCTGGGAGCAAGGATGACTGAGCGGACTGGTAGGAGAAATGAGCAGGTTTAATGAGTTGTCTGTTCATAAACAAATAATGCAGTGATACACAGTTCAAAAGACTTGGGATGGAATGAATGAATAGAGATGACTGGAGAATAACAGCCCGATAGAGCCAGATGACATGTGACAGCTGAACCACGTGGGTTTGAGTCCAACACGGCCAGATGATGTGTGGCAGGTGAAAAACGTGGGTTTGAGTCCAACACGGCCAGATGATGTGTGGCAGGTGAACCACGTGGGTTTGAGTCCAACATGTCCAGATGATGCGAGGCCACTGAATAGAAGGTAAGAGTCAGACTGGACTGGACTAAAGAGATGATAGGACCAGACTGGGATTGTAGACAGGACCAGACTGGAGCTGTAGACAGGACCAGACTGGAGTTGTAGACAGGACCGGACTGGAGTAGTAGACAGGACCGGACTGGAGCTGTAGACAGGACTGGACTGGAGTTGTAGACAGGACCGGACTGGAGCTGTAGACAGGACCGGACTGGAGCTGTAGACAGGACCTGGCATTGGATCGGGCAGGACCAGAATGGAACCAGGCAATGGATCAGGCAGGACCAGGATGAGCCTAGACACGACCAGGCAATGAATCAGGCAGGACCAGGATGAGACCAGGTACGACCAGGCAATGGATCAGGCAGGACCAGGATGAGACCAGGCACGACCAGGCAATGCTTCAGGCAGGACCAGGATGAGACCAGGCACGACCAGGCAATGGATCAGGCACCTTGGTAGAATAATGTGTCCCGGCACAGTGGAGAGAGTGAACAGAGTTTACATAGAGATTGGCTGGAGGACTGAACTGGCGACTCTTCATTGGTGCTGTGCATCATGTGCTGAAATCCAAGATGGCTGCGCCCATGGAACGGAGGTACCGCAGAGCTTGGCGCCTGATTCCACGTGGAACTCCCAGACTGCAACTAAGGTGATGTCACTGCGACAGTCTCTGTGAACCTGGGCCATGGAAGCGTGCTGCAGCAAGCTGGAGTGGGTATTGTGATAGTACCCCCTCCTTTATGGGTGGCCTCTGGACACCCAAACAGAGTCTTAGCAGATTGCTTAGCAAGGAAGTTTTTAATGAGCTTGGGTGCGCTGACGTCAGAAGCACGGATCCAAGCGCGCTCTTCAGGTCCATATCCCTTCCAATCTACCAAGTATTCACGATGACCATGGTGGATTCGAGAGTCCATTATTTCCTTCACCTCGAATTCCTCACCTTGAGTACCAGAGACCTTGGGAGCCTTTTTTTCTGGAGAAGAGAATCTATTGATCACCAGTGGCTTGAGTAATGAGATGTGGAAGGAGTTGGAAATCCGAAGTTGAGGAGGAAGATCCAGTTGATAGGCTACCGGATTGATCACCTTGTTGACTCTAAAAGGTCCTAAGTACCTGGAAGCAAATTTTATGAATGGTACCTTTAGCCGGATATTTTTCGATGCCAACCACACCTTGTCCCCTGGATGAAGAGGAGGAATTGCAGTCTTTTTACGGTCAGCCTGGATTTTGTACCTTTTGGAGGCCTTCAGGAGAGCAACTCGTACTCTCTTCCAGATATCCGCGAATTTTTCTTGGGTCCAGATATCCGCAAATTTTTCTAGGGATGCCTCTGACGCAGGTACAGTAGCAGCTGTAATCAGAGAAAAGGGTGGAACGCGGGGATGGTACCCATATACTACCTTGAATGGTGTGTCGTCCAAAGGTAGTGTTGGTTGTGAGAAAATTCGGCCCATGGTTCACCCAATCGTCTTGGGATGAAGAGACGTAGAGGCGGATGAAGGTCTCCAAGTCTTGGTTTACACGTTCCGTTTGCCCATTGGTCTGTGGGTGGTAGGAAGTGGAGAATTTTAGCTTGATCTTAAGACTCTTGCACAAGGCTCACCAGAATCGAGCAGTGAATTGTACTCCTTGATCAGACACAATTTCCTCAGGGCAGCCATGGAGACGGAAGATATGAGCAATGAATAACTGAGACAAGACCGGAGCAGAGGGTAGCCCCTTAAGGGGAATGAAATGGGCCATCTTGGAGAACCGATCTACCACCACCCAGATGGTATTGTACTGTTTGCAGGGGGGTAGATCGGTGACAAAATCCATTGAGATGTGGGTCCATGGTGTAGTTGGAACAGGTAATGGTTGGAGAGTCCCAGAAGGAGCTTTTCTTGAGGTTTTGTGTTGTGCACATTGAGAACAAGCATTGATATAGGCTCTGACATCTTCGCGGAGAGATGGCCACCAATATCTCCGGGAAATAAATGCTTGAGTCTTGGTGATACCAACGTGTCCAGAGAATTTGGAGACGTGGGCCCAATTAAGCAATTTCTTCCTGAGAGAAAAAGGAACGAAAGTCTTACCCACCGGAATGAACTTTGTGCTAGCAACCCGGACAGAATCACGGATGAGTCGGTCCTCTTTTCCTTCAGACTCCTCTGTGGTAAATAACCTGGATAAGGCGTTTGCCTTACGATTTCTTGACCATGGACGGAAACGGAGTTGAAGGTTAAAGCGGGCGAAGAAGAGCACCGGGCCTGACGCGGATTGATGCACTGCACAGTTTTAAAGTAGAACAGATTCTTGTGATTTGTGAAGACTGTAACATGGTGCACTGCTCCTTCGAGCAGATAACGCCACTCCTCCAACGCCAACTTCATGGCCAGAAGTTCCTTTTCACCGATGGCGTAATTTTTTTCTACTGGAAGGAATTTGCGAGAGAAGAATCCACAAGGGTGGATCTGGCCATCTGGGAATCTCTGTGACAGAACTGCTCCGGTTCCCTTAGAGGAAGCATCAACTTCCAGGAAGAATGGGAGAGAAACATCAGATTGTCTGAGGACTGGTGCTGTGACAAAGGCTTCTTTCAGCTGTTGAAATGCTTGTTGACTTTTCACCAGCCATTTAGCTGTATTGGAGCCCTTGTGGGTTAAGGAAGTAATTGGTGCCAGGATGGTTGAATAATTCTGGACGAACCGCCTGTAAAAGTTAGCGAAGCCAACAAACCTTTTGATGCCTCTTCCCGTGGTGGGCTGTGGCCAATCCAGGATGGCTTGTACTTTTGAGGGGTCCATCTGAATTTGGGTACCAGACAGAATGAAGCCAAGGAATGGAATACTGCTAACCTCGAAGATGCATTTCTCCAGTTTGAAGTATAAGTGATTCTTTCTAAGACGAGACAGGACTTCCTGTACAATGGTGCGATGAGTCAAAAGATCTTTGGAAAAGATTAATATGTCGTCCAGATACACTACTACCGAGGTATTCAGTAGTTCTTGGAATATCTCATTCACAAATCCCTGGAAGACAGCAGGGGCGTTACTCAAACGGCAGGGCATTACCAGGTATTTGTAATGCCCATCTCGTGTATTGAACGCTGTTTTCCACTCATCCCCACTTTGGATCCTGATTAAATTATAGACTAATCTCAGATTGAGTTTGGTGAAGATAGTTGAGCCTTTAATTCGATTGAACATCTCCAAGACTAATGGCAAGGGATACCGGTTTTTAACGGTGATGGCATTTAACCCACGATAGTCGATACAAGGGCGAGGACCTCCATCTTTTTTTTTTGACAAAAAAAAACTGGCATCAGCAGGAGAGGATGAGGGATGAAACCCCTGGACAGATTATCTTGAATGTATTCTGACATGGCTTGGGTCTCTGGTAAGGAAAGTGGATATGTTCTTCCACAGGGAGGCGTAGAACCAGGAACGAGATCTATGGGTCAGTCCCAGGGTCGATGGGGTGGCAGGGTCTCAGCGGACTGCTTACTGAAAATGTCCAGGAAATCCCGATACTGAGCGGTGAGGTTAGAAGAGGCTGCAAGTTGGGTCAGGTGCTGCGGCAGTACCCGAGACAGACAGTTCTTGAAGCAGTTCCTGCTCCAACAGATGACCTCGGAAGAGGCCCAATCAATATGAGGATTGTGCAACTGGAGCCAGGGTAACCCCATGATAATGGGAAAGCTAGCTTTTGCTAACACAAGGAACTGGATGGTTTCTTCATGCAGTACCCCAACACGGAATTTCACAGGGACAGTTCGACAGACAATGGTACCACCTGGTATCCTACTACCATCGACAGCTGTGAGATAGGTAGGAACAGGAAGGGTTTCTGTTGGAATTTTCAGAGATTCCACATAGAATTCAGAAATAAAATTTTCAGCAGCTCCTGAATCAAGAAGAGCCATAAGATTCACCGGCTCAGAGTTTAATATCAATGAAGCAGGCAAGGTGCAGTCTCTGGGTGCTGAGGAACGTAATGGAACTCCTAACTTGGTTTCCTCAGGCCAGGTTAGGAGCTGCCATTTCCCGGCCTGTTAGAGCACTGAAGGCGGAGATGACCTGGTTCCCCACAGTAGAAGCACAGATTGTCTTTTGCCCTCCTCTGCCGTTCCTGGGTAGAGAGCCAGGATCTACCAAGTTGCATGGGCTCTTCAGGGGGCGGAGATAAAATACTGGGGCGTGAGGTCAACGGAACTCTTGGCCGAGGACTCTCTCCTTTCAGCGGCTCTCTCTCTATAACGGATATCTATTCAGGTACACATGGAGATTAGCTCATTGAGGGTAGCAGGCAACTGTACAGAGACCAGCTTGTCTTTAATATGATCAGCTAATCCGTTCCAGAAGATGGAGATGAGGGCATCATCCCCCCAAGATAGCTCAGAGGACAGCGTTATTTCTCGCTGACGTAGGCGGAGGATGTCAGTGGGTGCAGAGGCAGAGTCAAAGATGACCCGAAAAGTAGCCAAAAAGTCCTTCAAATTAGAAAGAAGCGGATCATTTTTTTCCAGAAGGGGAGATACCCAATTCAAGGCTGTTACAGAAAGTAGGAAGATGATATATGCTACTTTCAAACTGTCCAACTGGAAATGATCAAGCTGGAGCTGGAAATGTAGCAGGCACAGATTCAAAAAACCCTGTCAAGACTTGGGGTCACCATCATACTTTGCTGGTGTAGAGAGAGGCACCTTCAGGCTACTAGGAGCAGAGGAGAGTCCCGGAGAGGAAGAGGAATTTTGTGCACCGCGTGCTGAATGGAACCCATTCGGTTAGCAAGTTCATGAAGGCAGGACACCACCTGCCCAATGGTGGCTTCCTGACACTCAAGTCTTTCATCCATAGTAGGTAATGCTACTTTTGGCTTTGTCCCGGATGGATTTATGTGGCCAGAACAAACTGTCACGGTTTCAATAATGGGTGAACCTGTCACGGGTTCCGGGAGCAAGGATGACTGAGCGGACTGGTAGGAGAAATGAGCAGGTTTATTGAGTTGTCTGACCAGGCAATTAATCAGGCAGGACCAGGATGTTCAGGATACCAGCAATGCAGGAGAACCAGGCATCTTGGTAGAACAAGTTGTTCTGCCACAGTGAAGAGAGTGAACAGAGTTTAAATAGAGCGCCTTACCCTCGGATTGGCTGGAGGACTGAACTGGCGACTCCTCATTGGTGCTGTGGATCATGTGCTGAAATCCAAGATGGCCACGCCCATGGAACGGAGGTACCCCAGAGCTTGGCGCCTAATTCCACGTGGAAAGCCCAGACTGCAACGATGGTGAGTGTGGGGAACTGTCATAGCGACAGCCTCTGGGAACCTGGGCCGCCAGAGTTGCTGCAGCGTTTTGTGATATGTAGTATATCTCATTGTGTGTTCGTGCGGACTTTATTACATAGGCAAGTGAAGGAGAGAATGGCACTGCACAGCTTTACCCGTGTCGGAGCAACTGGTGGCGAGACACTTCGCCCTATACAAGCACAATCTATCATCTCTTCGATTTAAAACCATCGATCACGTGCCCCCCTGCACAGAGGAGGAGATCGGGACCTTAAGTTGATTCAATTGGAAACTGCATAGGTATATAGGCTGAATACATTAGCCCCAAATGGCCTCAATGAATACTGCAGCTTCAACTGTTAACTCCAATAACAGATCCACTACCGCCACGATCAGATCAAGAACCTGGTCATGGCACATAACTCCATATCACAAACTTTACTCTTAGATTCTCAACAAACGCCTTAAGATTGGATCCGTAAGTAGGACAAGATATATATCTTTACATTGTCACTTTCTCTGATTTGTTCGAATACCCTACAATTGGACTAATTATTAGGACAATATGTTTCTTTTACCAAATAATGGGCCAGATCCACAACAACGC
Organism: Limnodynastes dumerilii; assembly: GCA_011038615.1. Lineage (NCBI taxonomy): Eukaryota > Metazoa > Chordata > Amphibia > Anura > Limnodynastidae > Limnodynastes > Limnodynastes dumerilii. The sequence continues at coordinate 23,670 of WWET01002720.1, read as the reverse complement.
TTGTGAGCGAATTTACGCATAGCGGAGAAGTAAAATCGTGTTTTAGTAAGTACTGCGCATGCGCACCATAGAAAATACGCTCCGTAATGTAGCGTAAATGTGAACAAATGGGCCATTCACGTATGTGTCATAAATTCTTACGTGTGGGTGTGCCAATTTTACGTGTGTCTAAAATACGTCTGAAATACGCTATGTAGGCGGGGGTTTGTATTTAAAGTATACAGTATGGGTGTGCTTAGCTGCGTAAATACATGTTGCACATATGTACTTGAGCGGACGACATCGGTTACGTGGGCAAAAGTTAAGGTAGGGTTTGTAAAGCGGATCTCGGACAAAATACGTACATTCAAGGGTTGTGCCAAGGGGAGTGTATAGAAGGTACGCACGTGTAAATACGCTACTCGAGGAAACGTATTGCAAGCGGAGTTCTGGATCTACCCCAATGCTCATATGACAGCATGGGATATCTACACATTATTGTGTAGAATGAGCCCTATTACTATGTGTATATTGAGTTGGTTTATCTGTGGAGTCCTTCTACCCACAGTAGTACACATGTATATTATTGTGTACACATTAGCAACTTTCTTTACAATATACTAGATATGTTCTTTCTTTCCACTGCATAATATGATGGTGGTATTTAGCATTAATGCTGTAATTCTTAATCTCTTTAGCTCTCTCCACGTACAAAGTAATTATTTATTTATTTATTTAGTTTTTCTTTTTCTTTCATATTCTTTATTATGATCTCACATACTTAAACCACTTATGTAGTTATTTATTTGCGAATGTATGGAGTATGCTTATTTACAGTAATTGGATTGTTGTAGCCTCCTTTAACTGCAATGACCACTTATCACTTTATCTGTATCCATCGCGACAGGTGGGCGGTGCGCCAGTCCTACAGCGAGGCATGCACTCACTGAAGGTATCACCAGTGGGGTAAGCTATAGTCCTGACCCTCTGTCTTTGAAACACTTATATCTGGAGAGCACAGGTGCTGTTGATTAGCCCAAGCCTGATCACACCCAGGTTCTCTGCTTCTGCTCTAAAACCTGGTCAGGATTCTCCACATTACTCCCATGTGGAGATATGCTGTCTCTGTCACACTCCACATTACTTTCATGTGGAGCTATGCTGTCTCTGTCTCACTCCTCCCCCCTTAGCTTCAACCACCCTACAAATCTCCTGGAAAGGGCATCTGCATTGAGGTGGTGATACCCCGGACGATGCCGCACCTTAAACTTAAATGGCTTTAAGGCCAAAAACGGGTCCCACGAGCATTCACCTCTTTGTTCGTGTGCATCCATTTCAAGGGAGCATGGTCTGTAACTAACAAAAACTCCCGTCCCAACAAATAATATTTTAAGGAATCCACTGCCCATTTAATTGCCAAGCACTTATGTTCTACAGTTGAATACTTGCACTCTCTGGGAAGTAATTTACGGCTAAGGTAGAGCAAGCTTCTCCTCACCATCTTCCTCCTGTGAAAGGACTGCCCCTAATCCTGTCCCAGAGGCATCTGTCTGCACCACAAACTGTTTTGGAAATTCAGGAGCTTGCAAGACAGGCTCTGTACATAAAGCTCTTCTTAATTCTTGCCAAACATGTTCCACTAGTCTGGACCATGTTATTTTGTCTGGAGACTTTTTTTTAAGACATTCGGTTAGTGGAGCCGCTCTAGTGGCAAAATCACGTATGAGCCTGTGATAATACCCCACTAGACCGAGAAACGTCCTAAATTGCGACTTACATTTGGGTTTGGGCCAAGCGAGAACCGGTTCTATCTTGCTAGACTAAGGTTTATTCTGTCCCCTGCCCACAATGTACCCCAAATATTTGGCTTCTATCATACCAATGGCACACAGGGTTGGCGATAAACCCATGTTCCCTTAGAGACTTCAAAACGGCCTCTACCTTTGGTAGGTGGGATTCCCAGTCAGCGCTAAAAATTACAATGTTGTCTAAATACGCAACTGCATATTGCCTGTGGGGCCGCAGCAACTTATTCATAGCTCTCTGAAAGGTGCTGGGGCACCATGTAAACCAAATGGCAACCTTTTGTACTGAAATAGGCCCTCTGGGGTAGAGAACTCTGTTTTTGCCTTAGCAGCTTCTGTTAAAGGAATCTGCCAGTATCCCTTTGTCAAGTCAAGTGTGGTAAGATACTGACTCCTGGCTAATCTCTCTACCAACTCATCAATCCGGGGCATAGGGTACGAATCAAAGCGAGAAACCTGATTTAATTTGCGGAAGTCATTACAGAATCTTACAGCACCTGACGGCTTAGGTACTAAAACAATAGGATTATTCCACTCGCTATTTGATTCCTCTATAACCCCTAGGTGAAGCATCTCTTTTACCTCTTGCTTTACCAGTGCCCGTTTTGCCTCGGGTATGCGATATGTCCTTTGTTTGATGACCACCCCATTTGAGTCACAATATTATGTTGAATGATCTGTGTCTTTCCTGGAATGTCAGGAAACACATCATGGAACCTCGCTACCAAATTCACAGCTTCCTGTTTCTGCCCAGGACTAAGTGTGACTTCAGTGGGTACCTGACATTCTGGAACCTTTTTTGCTACTAAAAAGGGCTGACTGGCGCTTTCCTTCCAAGGTTTTAACAGGTTCACATGGTAGATTTGTACCTCCTTCCTTCTACCCTCCTGTTGAACCTTGTAATTGACTGCTCCCACCGCCTCTATGATCTCATAAGAGCCCCGCCATTATGCATACATCTTACTTTCTGAAGTGGGCACAAGCACTAACACCTTGTCTCCCGGTTTAAAGGACCGATTAACTGCGGTGACGTCATAACTGACATTGCTGAGCCCTTTCCATATGTTCGTTCAGGAGTGGCGCAATCTGCCTAAGACGGCCATAGAATTGGGACACAAACTGAACGATATTAGGGTTGATAACTTGAAAATTTCTAATCCTCATTAAAAAGAACTTAAAATATACTGTATATGAAAAAAGGTTTATTAGCAAAATAAATGCGATAACATTATCACCAAATTTCAAAAATGAAATTCTGCCCTTCAGAGGCGGAACTTTTACATTTATAGCAATACAAAAAAGGCTGACTTACAATCCATATGTCACATAACAATTGGTTGAGGAAGTGAAGAGGCGTTTCATGGTCCTAGAGGTTCCCAAATGTTAAATGGAGAAATTCCAAAATCCCTTTTTAGCCATGGAGGGGGGAGAGTTGAAACAGTTTGGAATTTCTCTTTGTCCATGAGAGTGGGCAATCTTAAAATCGTTACTTTGGAATCTGTTCACTGGAATTCCTCTTTGTCCCTGCTGGCCATTCGTGAAAGTGTCCATTTTAATCGTTTTGAAATGTTCTTTTTGTTTCAGAATTAAATTTCTAATACAATTACTATACTAAAATTAAACAGTAAATAAGCATCTAAATCTAAACAATTCTATAATAATACATAATATTTATATATCTAATGTTAATATATTGACTTCATCCAAAATTTCTTTTAACAGGGTAATTACAGGGTTGTTGTTTCCACCCTTCCTTTAACAAATCCAGAATCCCTCTGGGTCGCCTGGGGAGTTCAAAGGGACTAAACCCTGTAGAAGATTGGGGTACCTCTCTAACCGCGAACATCAAATAAGGTAGCAGCAAATCCCAGTCTCGCTTTTCTTGGGACACTGCCATCTTTATAATTTGTTAAGGGTTTGATTAAACCTTTCTACCAGACCATCTGTTTGCGGGTGGTACACCGAAGTGGTAATTTTGTCTACCTTTAACAACCAGCATAAATCTTTCATAAGCTTACAAACAAACGGGGTATCTTGGTTGGTAAGGACCTCCTTCGATATTCCTAGAGGGGTATATAGAATTAGTAGCTCTCTCTCAATAGTGCCAGATTTCATATTACATAGGGGTATAGTCTCCAGATATCTGGTGGCATAGTCCACTACCACTAGTATGTATTGGTGCCTTCGAGCAGATTTCTTCACTGGCCCTATCAGATTCAAACCAATTCATTCAAAAGGCACGGAAATGATAGGTAGGGGTACCAGTGGAGCCCTAAATTCTGGCCGAGGGGCCGTCTTCTGGCACACTAAATTCTGGTCGAGGGGCCGTGTTCTGGGTATTCCTGACATTTTCTCTTGACTGAAGCATAGATGCCTGGCCAAAAGAACCTCAACTGTATACGTTGGAGTGTTTCTGCTCCCCTAAATGGCCTCCCCAGAAATGCGCATGTGCGGCTTCTAACACCAACCGCTCAAGTTTGCGGGGAACTAACAATTGTTCTACTCTTTTCCCCTGGAAAGTAGTAATACAATATAGCAAATCATTTTTCAACATAAAATAGGGCACACCCTCAGATGGTAAAACAGCAATCACTCTATCATTAATCACTTTTACAGTCTCAAAGGCCTGTGCCAGATTGCTATCATTGCGTTGGTCCCGCCCAAATCCCTGCAACGATATGTTCTCACCAACAGGGTTCCATTGTGCCTCAGAGTCAGTTTCCTGGGGTAGTTCAGTACCTGCAGTAGTTCTCCTGGATGCCAAGCTTTGGTAGTCTCTGGTCTCTTGCCCATGACACGCCTGAGTGGCTGACTGTTTGTCAGTGTTATGCCATGTAACCAGTTCCTGTAGCAACTGCAGCCACCACCTTCAATGGCTAGCCTTGTACGGTTAGGGGTAAGTACACACGTGGGCACCCCTCAAAGTCGCCATAGACACATACCACTCTTACAGGAGGCAGGACCTTATTGGCACCTGGAGGGACCAGGTTGGCCGCGACCATGGTGAGCTCACTACCATTATCTACCAGTGCTCAGATCTCTCGGCCCTCCAACTGTACCATCATCCGGAACAGGGTGGACTCTGCCTGGGATACACCCGCAGCCACCATGCTGACCATTGGTTGAGTCGCCTTTCCCACGCTGAAATTCATCGGCTCTCCCCGTTTTGGGAAGTCCCACCACACATATCCAGGTTCACCGCACTCAAAGCACACTATGGGAGGTGGGGCCTTTGGCTTAATGACTGGGACCTGAGTTCGGGGCTTTGGGACTGGTACAAATCTTGTCCTGGCTTTATTCACTTTCCCCAGGGTCAGATGCTGCTCAATAACCACTGCCAGCTCCTCATATGTCTGGCTGCACCGTGCGGTCTAACACCCGCATAGCCTGGTCTAGTGCAACTCTCTCCACAATTTGCACTGCTGAGTTTTTACTCAGCCGGGCAAGTTTGACCAGCTGAATCCTGGGAGGCTCAGAACCTTGCAGCCGCCAGTCATGGAATTCTTGGGCTTTGCTGGGGCCCATCACTCCAATCCTGTTGAGTATAGCCTTCTTAAGGTCAGGGTAAGAACGTGACTGAGCCACAGACATATCCACATAGGCTCTCTGTGCCTCCCCTGTCAAACAAGGAGTCAGCTTGTCAGACCATTCCTCTTCAGGCCATTCCAATCACGTGGCCATGTGCTCAAATGTGCAGAGGAAAGCCTCAATGTCATCAGCTGTACTGAGCTATGGCAGCCTCTCTCGCTGCTGCCCTCCTTTCCTCAGCTCTTTAAGCTCTTCATACATCATCTGGACCTGAGCTTGTTTACTCTGTAATTGGGTTTGTTGGCCCTGTAATTGAGCTTGCTGAAAGGAAGCCACTTCAGATTTCATCTGGACCTGAGCTTGCTGGCCCTATAATTGGGTTTGCTGTCCAACAACCAGGGTTTGCTGTCCGGCAGCCACTTCAGATAACCTTCTCAGTATTTCCTCCATATTACCCCCGTACTTCCCCTTTAAGGGTAAACTTAGGAGGCTTAATATAATATGCCAGTCTCACCAGACAGTGTTACCTGCCAGCTGCACAATGTATACTTTAAACACAACTTGTCAGTTTTTAAAACACAGATACTGTAGCTGTCTTACCCAGGGTGCTCTGCGGTGTATAGTTTCCAGCTTAGATGTGCCCCACATTGGGCGCCATACGTGATAAAGGAGCACATCACATGGAGGAAACAAAGTCAAGTTCTTTTATTTTCTAGCAGGCAGACAGCATTACAGGTCAGCAACATCACCAACAGCAAGTTGTTCTTGTAGTGCAGCATACAAGTGGCACAGCATAGTTCACACGACTCTTTAGGTGTTCCAGTGGTCCCTATCATACCCCAACCCTTGGGCAGCTATTCCACCGTCAAGATTCCTGACCCTCTGTCTTTGAAACACTTATATAAGGAGAGCACAAGTGCTGTTGGTAAGCTCAAGCCTGATCACACCCAGGTTCTCTGCTGCTGCTCTAAACCTGGTCAGGATTCTCCACATTACTCCTATGTGGAGATATGCTGTATTTCCTTGTGTTTTCCCTGCGATCCAATCTGCAGCCTATTTCTGTATAAAGGGCCTGATCCAGACCTACGCGTTAAGACGCCAGCCAGCAGCGTAAGATCGGCTTAAAAACCGTTCTGCGCATGCGGCGGGCAGATGTTGCCCGGCGTAGCTATGGGCGTCCGTAGCAGCGCCGTAGTAACGCTGGAGCGGGCGCCCCCCAGCGTTACTACGTTCAGGTAAGTGTAGCGAGACGGGGGGAGGGAGGGTAATGAGGCTGGGAGGGCGGCATTATCGTAGTAACGCCGCCGTCCCAGCGTAATTACACTCCCTTACGCTGGCTGAAGTTAGGGTAGCTTTCAGCCGGCATAAGGGAGTGTAAATACGCTCCAAGCAGGGGGAGTGTCAGGGGAGCTGCTGTTACGCTGAGCGTTAGAACGCTCAGTGTAACAGTGTAGGTCTGGATCAGGCCCAAAGTTTTGATACTTTACTTATCTTTGCTGTCTTCCCTCAGCTTCACTTCTTTGTGATGCGCTGTCTGCTGTGAATGACGATGGCGTGAGCTTAGTCACAGTTCATGCCTGTTCTCTGTCTCCACAGTCCAATCCTGTTCTCTGCTGTCTGGTGTGGATCACCTTATTAACTTATTCAGCTCACAGTCAACGTAGGCTCTACATAAAATCCTTTTTCACATCACCACCTCGGCCATGTTGTTTTTGGCACAGGATGACAGGGCATGCTGGTGCTTATGGTTCTCCAAGCGCAAGCATGTCCTGGCATCCTTGGACAGGCTGGTGTTTGTAGCACTACAAGTATCAGCATGCTCTGTTGGGAAGCCGCATTTAAATCCACAAAACCCCGATAAATTCATGGGAGATGTGACACGGTCAGACCCAGCAATTTCCCGCATTTTTGTGGACTTATAATGCAGCTTTTTTTTTTTTTGACCCGGCATTCCACCCAGGAAAAAAACAGGGTTTTCAAGGGTGGTTATGTGAAAGTGGTATTAGTGGATCACGGACCGTTCCTTATTGTCAAAGTATCAGGCTTACTGTATACTTTTGTGTACTACTCCCAAGTTCCTACCATATTGTTCTTGCATTCTCCTTGTGATTTTCTTGCTAACCGTACGGATGGTTACATCCTGCTTATAGGTTGTCAAATCACAACATCCTGACAAGGCCCTGGTTGTTCTCCTAGTGTTGTGATAGTGTGATAAGGCACTCTCACCAGACAGTGGCGATCATCCAAGCCCAGCAAGCATTAGACCGGCACTGTGGAGTGAGAAGGCGCCTCTCCAGTAAGGCACTCCCCCCTCCTTGGTACCAACATTGAAATCACACATATCACAAATTGCTCAGATTACATAAACAAACAAATGCTTTCTTTAAAAACATCCAGTAAATAAATAAATGAATCAATTAATCATTAAAAACTTTCTGTGTAGATGAAATATCTAACTTTGAGTGTTGATTTTTAGTACTGTGCATGTTCAAACTGCAGGTTTGAAGAATTTTTGGTCCATTTAATAAACTTCAATAACTTGTTTTCATGTGATAAAGGCCGTTTTCATATAGAAATGACTGTTGTGAGTGTATGAGGATGAAGTGATCCATAACAGTATTACATTAACAGTAACAAAACATTTATTTCCCATGGTGCTTCCTAACAATTGCACTTCTGATCGATGCCCTGCTCTACTGTGCGCGTCAGCACTTTGTAACATTTAAAAGTGTCAGAGTGGAATTTGTCACTCTGCTTCAACTGTAAAAATGAACGCTAACTACAGATGGCATACTTAATTTGCTAACCCTCCTCCAATTTTAATCTCCCCTAATTAATCTGCACTTTCTCCATTTCAAAATGTGATTATGACTATACCACTAATGAAAAAGCGAAAATTATAATATACAATGCCACCCAGCACTAATGTTGCTACAGTAGTTTAGACTGGGTAGCAGCAAAGTTGAGGGGATGATGTCTTGCATTAATGAGACTTCGCAACTAAAATTGAGCCATGCAGACACATCAGTATTGTCAACTCTTAGCTTATATCATTAACATCAAAGGATGCTGTTTGTAAGAGTGTCACAAATCATCGTATCAAATTGACACCACCTGTTTGCTATCCTGCAGTGATGTTCAAATTCTAGATGTCCTTTGTGGAGATGCCATCCTGTCACTCTTGTTCCTTAATGTCACTTACAACAATGAATATATTACCTCCGCACCAGGATCATAGCTATATACAATCTAGATTGTTAAAATACATTGTGAAAATTAAAAACCAATAGAGAAAGTAAGAAAATAAAAAGATCTTAAAATAATAATATCTATGTCCACATTTAAGTATTAAATAATAATAATATTATCCAATATTAATGTCACTTAGCCCTAGAGTTAGTTATATAGATACTAATAATATATACTCTTGTTTAATATCTCTTATAAGGAAGCAGAGTGATTTATAATGTATATAT
>WWET01002719.1:218255-228398 GCA_011038615.1 Limnodynastes dumerilii | reverse complement strand
GGAGTACTGTCTGGGGGGGTGGCACAAATACAAATATAACACAACAGGGGGGGTGCACCAAGAGGAGATGGGGGGCACCAGTGGGAGGGCTAAATTCTTGCCCCCGCCAAAAAAAAGTTGTGACACCCCTGGGCTAGAATCATTACTACAGATCTGACTACGGATCGTCACTAAAAAGTTCAGTGTGTGCCCTTGCTCAATCCTCCATCGCTGCACTACAGACCAACTCTAAGTTACATTAAAGCAGTGCTCATCATAAGATCTCATAAAGAATTCAGCAATAATATTTATCAAACTGCCGATCAACATTGGGGAAGCTTACATTATCTTCCATGATAGATTGCTCAGAAATAGGCCATAATCCTGCCCAAAAAGGCAAATATATGTTATTGTTCCAATATCAGAATAGTTGCTATATTAGTAGATATTAATCTCAGAGCGCTAAACCCAGGATCATTGTCTGTCCAGACTGATCATACAAACAATAGGAAAAACAATATATTCTAGGTAGCGCTAAATAATAATATCAGAGGTGTAGCATATATCAAAAGATTATTTGTACATCCATAAAAACTATTTTTAAACACTGGCACCACATAAAAACCTTATACTGAACACGTCAGTCTAATATACAGAGGAATCCTGTTGCAAGCTGAAGTTCCAGCAAACTCACTTGAACAGAGATTATGGACCTGATTCATAGCTGCGCTTCAGACGGAAGAGAAAATGGCCACTGTGCATGCTCAGATTGGGAGCGCGCACAGCATCCGACTGTGTCCGCATCCGACCAGGCTGCGCCTGTGGAGGAATATTTAAATGAGAAAAGAGTCGCTTTTCTCATTTAAATATAGTTTCCACCGCGGTCCGCTGGCTGCTTAATTAGCGTTACACCTGCACCATCTCAATTCAGAATTCTCGTTCTCTCGATAATTCTTACAGTGCCCAAAGGGAATAAATAGACCCCAATGACAGTAGACCTGTCATTAGCGCTGGGATGTCCTGCATGCAGGACATGGGCATTGTCCTGTGCGTAGGCTTTTTTTTATTTTGCCAAGACCACCCCCGGAATAAAAAGATACATCATTGGACCCCCATCAGAGCAGGTAAGTATGTTTTTTCTTAATTTATGTGGGCATTTTTTGGGCCATTTTTTGTTAAATTATTTTGTAACGGGCACATTGTTTTAATTTTTATTTTTTTAAGGGGCACATATGTGTTTTACTTTTCTTATGTGGGCACAAGGCATGCTGCCGATAGTAGTGCTACTAGAGCAAGCATGCCTTGTCATATATATATATATATAGTTCGGTCACAGCGGGGTAGTCGGCAAAAGGGGTTAATTGTTTTGCATTCAGCAAACCAATTTAAAATCATGCCGTGCGGTTGGAGCAATTATAGCTCCTTTTTTTTTTTTTGTTTAAATACGGCCAATTCAGAGTGCGTGTTTCTGAAGAAACACGCACCTCTGAATAGAACGTTTCAGCGGTTGCGACTTGCGCATCCGCTAAAACTCTGAATCAGGTCCTATATCTTATTATAGGAACAAAGTTAGAAAATGCACATGGATGTTATATGAGGTCCCAAACACAGCTGGTATATAAATCACAATTATAGATGGTGTATCCAGAGACTATCAATGTATCACACTACTCCAAGTTGTTTTACCGGGCAATAAATATGCTGAACAGCTAAGTGCCTCTAGATGTGGACACAGCACCAAACACTGATTGCTTATTAGAGTTGGAATCAGTCACTCACCTGTAGGAGAAAATAGAGACCTGACTGGTCAAGTGGCCCGGACTGTAAAAAAGTAGTCTCATATTACCACCAGAGATTAACAATAGTTGGTTGTCCATTCCCACTATATGTTCTAGCCGAAAAATGTCTGGCTGCAAACTTTCACCATGGGAGCCTCAGAGCAGATCAATAGGTTCTGATTTAGAAACCAGACAGAAAGTAAAGCACTCCCAGTGGAAAGCCAATGGCAGGCAATGGGGTCTAATAAAAATCAGCGGTGGGTTAAAGTTCATATGTTCTCGTTGTGTTTCCTCAGCAGTGCAATCACTTTGCTCTTATGTTGCAAGATTGTTGTAAAACGATGTCACAATGCAATCTGGATCCTCATACATTTATCCAGAACTATGTTTGCCGTACGTTTATTCGCGGAGCGTATTTTCGTGCGCCTAAATTCGTTACACTCCCCTCGGCACACCCCTTGCACGGATGTATTTTGTGAAGATACGCTTTCCAAACCCTACCTTAACTTTTTCCAACGTAACCGCAGTCATACGCACACATACGTATGGGCTGAACAAATTTACGCAGCTAAGCACGCCCATACTGTACACTTTAAATACCACCCCCCGCCTACTTCACGTATTTCACACGTAATTTGGACTAACGTAAAATCGGCACGCCCACACGTAAGTATTTACGTGACACATACGTGAATGGCCCACATGTTCACAATTACGCTACGTTAATGTGCGTATTTTCTATGGTGCGCACGCGCAGTGCGTACAAAACAGCGATTTTACGTCTCAGCCATGCGTAAATTTGCTCCGAGGCGTAGTTCTGGATCAGGCCCAGTGTCAGTAAGTTCAGACTTGACGCTTTTTATCGACTTTACTCGATTTTATCAGAAGGGATAGTGTGTTTCTTCCAAAGACCCGTATTTATACTGTATTAACAGTCCGGGACACTTGACCAGTCAGGTCTCTATTTTCTCCTACCAGTGAGTGACGGATTCCAACTCTAATTTGCGATCAGTGTTTGGTGCTGTGACCAAGTCTAGAGGCACTTAGCTGTCCAGCATATACATCAGGCCGATAAAACAACTTGGAGTAGTGTGATAAACTGAAAGTCTACATCATCTACAATCGGGGTCTATATACCAGCTGTGGTTGGGACCTCATACAACATCCATGTGCATTTTCTAACTTTGTTCCTATAATAAGATACCATCTCTATTCAAGTGATTTTTCTGGAACTATTAGACTGACGTGTTCAGTATAAGGTTTTTATTTGGTGCCAGTGTTTAAAAATTGTTTTTATGGATGTACAAATAATCTTTTCATATATGCTACAACTCTGATATTATTATTTAGCACTACCTAGAATATATTGTTTTTCCTATTGTTTGTATGATCAGTCTGGACAGACAATGATCCTGGGTTTAGCGCTCTGAGATTAATATCTACTAATATAACAACTATTCTGATATTGGAACAATAACATATATTTGCATTTTTTGGCTGGATTATGGCCTATTTCTGAACAATCTAACATGGAAGATAATGTAAGATTCAGCTTGCAACAGGATTCCTCTATGCATATTAGACTGACGTGTTCAGTTTAAGGTTTATATTTGGTGCCAGTGTTTAAAAAATGTTTTTATGGATGTACAAATAAACTTGTGATATATGCAACACCTCTGATATTATTATTTAGCGCTACCTGGAATATATTGTCTTTCCATAATCCTGGCAAGTCTTGATGTTTGCAATATAAAATCTGACAGTAGATGGCAGTATGTTGCCTCTTTTCTCTCTGTAGATGATCCTGTATTGCAGCTGTGTCCTCATAGGAACTCCTCAATTTTATAATGTGGCAGTGAGCTAACCACATATGCCTACACACTGTACTGACCACTGTGTTATGTTTTGGCGTGGTTATTATACAATGCACAACTCTGAACTTGTGGTTTGCTCCGATTATTTTTGCAGCTTTATAATGCATGGACTTTGGCAGATTTCTTTGTAAAAAAAACAAACAAAACAAAACAAAAAAAAGCAAAAAGCACAGATTTATAATTCTTATGGGATAAGACTAAACAAATATTTCTCTCTGATGTAGTCTTTGGATTAAGAAGAGGAAAAGGGCTAAATATTGATCACAGGGCTAAATGTGGATCACAGAGGAAAAAAAAAATCCAAGCAGGATGGTTCCAAGAGGTGGTGCTGTATTATCACACTGTGCCATGATTAGGTCAATAATAAAGAATCATTATAAGGGGGAACAACAAAAAAGATATTGCTATGTGTCAATATCCAGTGTAAAAATAAAAAGTTTGATCCATATATTCTTAGGATGCAATGACACTTATGTTTAGACAAATGAAGGCCGGCACTCAGGGTTGCCGACAATTTAAACTAAAGCTTCCCTCCAGGAGAACCAGGAGGGAAGCCATAAATTACTGTAAGGGGTCGGGCTTAATGACATGATTTATGCAAGTCAAGTCATTAGGCCCCGCCTTCACATCAATCTCTCATGTGATCTCTAGTGTTCCAAGGGATAAGCAGGGCTTGATAACATCATCAAGTCCTGCCCATCGCTATTAACTCTAGGGATTACAGCTGTGATTGTTAGGGGGTCAGGGCTTGTGGAGATTTGGCAGCTCTCCCGGGATACCAGGAGAACTGATGAAATTTTGGGAGTCTCCCCTGGTCACTGAGTTCCTCTGCACCTGGGCACTGAGGGGTCCACTGTACCTGGCACAGGGTTGTGTACTCATCGCCTGTCTGTAGAAATCAGAGCTGGCAGCCCACGCACATGTGCATTTAAAGTTGAGGAGCAGCGTTAGCCTTTTCTATAGTAGATATTAGTTTTATGCACTGCTGCACATGCATACAGGTGAATTGATTCATCGTTCAGTATGACACCCAAAGCAAAAGGATATTTACAATTGGAACATTGAAGGAAACTGCAACTTTCTTGCAAAGATCTATATTTATGAAACCATGAGTTTGTAATTGCGGGCGATTAAGACCCAAACACAACTGGCAGGGCGTCCGCTTGCGTTCTGAAAGGCGTTAGGTGGGGGGGAAGAGGTAAAGACAATATACAGTAAGGGCGCGCTCACGCACTTCCGGGTATCCACAACCGAGCACAGATGCTTGAAATAGTCCAAAATCGTGGATGAAATGCGTTGCATGAGAATTGGCTCTTTGGGGTAGATCCAGAACTCCGCTTGCAATCCGTTTACTAGCGTAGCGTATTTACGCTTGTGCGCCTTCTATACACTCCCCTAGACACACGCCTTGAATGTACGTACTTTGGCCGATTGCCGCTTTTCAAACCCTACCCCTGGACAACACAGTCTTACGCAGCTAAGCACGCCCATACTGTACACTTTAAATTAAAAGCACCACCTACATTGCGTATTTTAGACGTACTTTTGGCACAAGTAAAATTGGCATGCCCACACGTACGAATTTACGCAATTAATACGTGAATGGCCCATACGCTCAGAATTACGTTACGTAACGTAGCGTATCATCTGTCATGCGCAGTACATACAAAACCGCGATTTTACGTGTCTGCCGGGTGTAAATTCGCACAGAAGCGTTGTTCTGGATCTGCCCCTTTATTCTTATTTTGCATGTTGCTCTGGTCGTCTACCACATGGCTTTGCCAGACTGATACATCTTTAGCACACCAGCGGACACCGAGGAACTGTTTTATACTGCCCGCATTTGGATGACCTGTCCGGGGACGCCCGGTAATCGTTTATCACACATTGCGGCATTTGTTCCCTCCTGCATACATCGTGGGCCCGCATAACCATCAAATGTGACTCTTTCCTGAATACTTGTCTATTGGGACTGTTTGAACGTGCCACAGTCTAGTGTGGATATGCCTATGTGATACATATCTGGAAATATTTTTTCCCTTTCTGGGCCACTGACTCCTATCTCCTATCGGCACATTATCCATCTTGTTTTCCAAACCTTCACAGTTTTAAGATCAGTGACTGCCGTCTCAATATCCCACTTTAAAGATCTTACATCTATATCTTGGAACCAGCAGCACCTTTGTTTAGCCAATATTGACACAGTGGTTCATACTTACCGTTCGGATCTCTCTTTTCCAGGCTACACTAAGATTCCCTGCGGGCTGTGTCGGCTGTGTAAATTGTTTCTAAATTGCATACTACGATTGGTGTGAATATGTTGAGACCCAAGAGCAGAAAGTTTTATTTATTCTGAGATTTTATTTTGATATATGCTTTATTTGTGCAGTATTTATTTATTATATTTTTATGATTATTGACTAATAAGTGATTCATTGCTTGAACCATTTGCATTCCCATTGGGGATATTTACCTAGTTTTCTCAGCACGGTTTATTAATTCTCATTAGGTTTCTTTAGAGGATTTGCACTACCACAGAACCTTTGCAGAGACTACTTTGGTATTATCACCGATTAAAATGTATTCTATTGTCATTTATACATTTATGGTTATTTTTACTTTTACGTCCTTCTTACAATAATCCCCTCAGTTAGCGCTCGTCATTTATTATAATGACGAGCACAGATGTTAGTGTGCAAATTGCGCCAGCCACAGATCATGTCTAGCTCCAAGGGCCAGAGATTGCCTCCCCCTTGCCCTCCCCCTTGCCCTCCCTAGCTAATCTAAATCCCTCCCCCCTCCCACTTCTACCTGAACACTCCCCACGGTGTCTAACTAAACTATAAACTATATAATACCTAACTGCTAAGCAGAATGCATAAATGACCTACAACGCAGGTCATTTCGTAAAAAATATACACTTAACAAGCACAAGCTTCTTAAGTGTGAATCAGGGCCATTATTAGGGGAGGGAGAATTTGGACTTTTTAGTTGGCATTCGACATATTGATCTCAGGCCATACAGAGCAATATACACACTAACTGAACTATTATGGTAGGTTGTGCAGCAAACTATATACTATAATTTACAACTAAAATCATATTGCATAAAAGCAAATTATTACATGTTTGATATCTTCTTCTCGTGCTGTCAATCTGTCTATACATATAATTCACACACATCCTGTTACCTAAATACCCAGGACAGTCATATGCACCCATTGACGTAGACAATTGCTCTTATTAACCTGTAGATTTATGTCTTGCTGGTTCTCTGATGTAATAAGGGTGAGGATAGTGCTTACATCTGCATTTACCAGCAGCCCATTGCTAATCGAGTGTCTACCCTCAGATGATGAAGTGCCTAAGATATTATCAGCTGTCTGACACTTAAACAGATGGATAAATATTTCCACATTATAAAGGGGTTATCCTACATGTCTTATGCCATTGCTGTGAATCCTAGGTCAAATCTAATTACTGTGACCATCAAACAGCAAATCACGGAGGCTGAGAGAGGAAGTGGTTGGGAGTGATCACTTCCTTCTATTATGTGGAAGGAATTAAAATGTTTTATTTATTCCTTTTTTTTTTTTTTTACTGCTTATGACCTTTAGTTCTTCTTAACTCTTCTTCATTGGTGTTTCCCCTACAGGAAAGAAATCAATATTTTGGGTTATCCACTTGGAATAATATACAGGAAAAATATTCCTATTCCTAGGACAAAGTACAAAGCAATACTGAACCGGACTCACCCTTAAGAAGTTTCTACTTCTTAAGTGCGGAGAATTAGGAAATGTCCAGCTAAGCATGAATAGTATGTCAGTTACGCAATCTACGCACCACTTAGGTACGTAAATTGAGTATGTGCGGTCATTAAAGACCCTAAAGGCCTGTTACGTTTGGTGCACGCGTGCGCAGATGTTCCGAGATAGGGGACTTATGCAAATGACTTGCGTGAGTCCCCTGTTGTACTTAAGTCAGGATCTGGGCCATAGATAGTAACATTGGGCCTGATCCAGACCTACGACCGCAATCGCCCGGGCGTATAAACTTTCACGCCCATAACACTCCCATTGATTTATCTGCTTACGCCGGCTGAACCCTACCCTAAGATTTTCCAGCGTACGTGCGAATTTTCGTACCGATTCGCTGGTCGTACTGGGCTTAGCACGCCCATACTGTACAATTTAAATGGCTATCCGCACCACTTAGGTACGTAAATTGAGTATGTGCGGTCATTAAAGACCCTAAAGGCCTGTTACGCCTGGTGCACGCGTGCGCAGATATTCCGAATTAGGGGACTTATGCAAATA
This sequence comes from Limnodynastes dumerilii, assembly GCA_011038615.1. NCBI lineage: Eukaryota > Metazoa > Chordata > Amphibia > Anura > Limnodynastidae > Limnodynastes > Limnodynastes dumerilii. The sequence continues at coordinate 220,451 of WWET01002719.1, read as the reverse complement.
ACTTGCGTTAGTCCCCTGTTGTACTTAAGTCAGGATCTGGGCCATAGATAGTAACATTGGGCCTGATCCAAACTTAAGTTCATCATAAGCAGGGTTGCCGACTCTCCCAGAATATCCGGGAGACTCCCGAAATTTGGGCAGGTCTCCCGATATCCCGGGAGAGCCGGCAAAGCTCCTGCAAGCCCCCAAGCCATCAATTATTACTGTAATCCCTAGCGTTACTAGGGATGTGCGGGGCCTGGTGATGTCATCAAGCCCCGTCCATCCCCTGAAACGCTGGAGATCACAGGAGTGAGTGACAGGGGGGGGAGCCTAATGACATGATTTGCATAAATCATGTCATTAAGCCCCGCCCCCTTGCAGAAATCCATGGCTTCTCTCTGGGTTCTTCCGGAGGGAGTGTATGGGCCCTGGTGCTGCTGCAGCTGTTGCACCAATGGCAATTCCACCCCTACTACTGCCCACCTTACTGTCCCTATAAAAGGGGCCTATCTTCCTCATTACTGGCTTTAATGGTATCAGTTGCATTATTGTGCTTATAACACCTATAATTATTAATTGTGTCTTGATTGATTTTTTATGGCATATCTGTGATCTGACAGTTGTGCTTGGAATTATATTCATGACCACCGCCAACTCTGGCGTACACATTTAGATTTTTGGTCACATTTTGCTACCTGTGGTAAGCAGCCATGCAATCATTGGCGTATCTTTAATGGATGCAGGGTGTGGAGTGCACAAGGGGTGCCACGTGGGTGGAATGTCGTTTTGCTGTGAGGGGATGGTTAGGGGCCCATGTCCAAACCTGCACAGGGCCACCTCACTTCTTAAAACGCCCCTGCATGCAATGTTACTATCTACGCCTATAAGATTTACTAAACAACTGAATTCTGTAACATTTGTGGATTATTTTTGATAGCAACTTATAGTTTTAATCATTATCGCCAATATTTGTTTTTTTTTTAAAACAATTTTAATAAGAGTGAAATATGATAGTTCTTGGACCATCACAACAAAATCATACTTTTATCTTTCTGGTTGTATATTGCCATTCAGAATATCGAAGTTAATATTTTCAGTGCATTGCTCTAAATCTTTCTTACATGTGATTACAGTGATTGAGTAATAGCGTCCCATTAATTATATAAGGGTTTTTACACTGCCAAATATATTTAAATCTATGTATCCTCTTCTCCCATGCTTTTGATACAAAAAATGTTCAAAAATGTACAAATGTACAAAAAATGTAACCTAAAAAGGCAATGTTTAAAAATCATACCTGTCGTTATAATCAAAGTTTCTAGTCTTTGTCTGCTGATATAAGTCAGTAAACCACTAATAGAATACTTTATTCGTTTTATCAGTTTGTGGACTGTAGATTGTGGTTGCTTATAGGAAAATGTCATGCAGACACCAATTTACATCCTGTGTGTATGGTTTCTTAGTTCAGCTGGTAACCAGACTAAACAGTCACAGCCACAAATGAATATCAGGAAATGATCTTTTTTTTGTCTTCAATAGGATGTGTGACTAAGAACACTTTTCGTAAAGTATAACTTAGTAACTTATAACTTCAGGGGATGACTAAAGTAATGCACCTGCACTACTCTGAGGGTTTTATTAGACATAAGAACTTTAATAAGAGCAGTGAAATTATATAATATGGGGGAAGGGTGAAGTAGAGCCAATTAAGTAAAAGTAAAAGAATCATAGAAGCATAGAAAGTGAAGGCAGATAAGAGCCACATGGCCCATCCAGTCTGCCCAGGTGTTTATTTTAAACTATACTGACACTAGACCCTATTTACCCTCAATTGAGTTTGAGATTTAGGATATCCTTACATTTATCTCAAGCATGTTTACACTGTTCTACTGTGTTACCTCTACCCCCTCAGATGGGAGACTATTCCACTTATCTATCACCCTTTCAGTGAAGTAATTTTTCCGCACATTTCGTCTGAATCTAACACCCTCCAGGTTATATTCATGCCCTCGTGTTCTATTACACCTCTTCCTTTGAAAAATTCCCCCTCCTCAAACCGGTCACAACCGTTGATATATGTGAAAGCTGCTATCATGTCCCCCCTCTCCCTTCTCTGCTCCAAGCTATACATGTTTACTTCCTCTAGCCTTTCTTGGTATGTTGTGTGGCACAGGCCATGGACCATTTTAGTTGCTCTTCTTTGCACAGTCTCTA
>WWET01002719.1:160468-194486 GCA_011038615.1 Limnodynastes dumerilii | reverse complement strand
TTTACGTGACATATACGTGAATGGCCCATACGTTCACATTTACGCAACGTTACAGAGCGTATTTTCTATGGTGCGCATGCGCAGTACTTACCAAAACGCGATTTTACATCTCCGCCACGCGTAAATTCGCTCACAAGCGTTGTTCTGGATCTGGCCCTGTATCACAAATTCTGTACGCTAGCCGCTATAAATGATTTTGGACCGGTATGACACTAAAATTTTAATCCGTACAGCCGGATTCCCTAATAAATGCACCTAACTTTACAGTGCCCTCCCATGTCACGCCCCCATTTTTAGGTGTTATAAGCAACCTTTTCTTATATTGGGGAAATTCGTACAGACCTGCCGTCCTGCCGCCTCCATTTGAATGAAAATCACCACCCACTTTTCTTAGGTATTTCTTAAGTTGCCATTGGCTTTCCCCTTCTTACTCAAGTAAGTAAGAGAGGACTTGAAGTCTGCTTGAACCTCAGTCCCGTGCCTAACTACTGCATACACCGCAGTCCTCGTTTTGTAAGACCGTGGGCCAGATTTACTAAGCTGTGGGTTTGGAAAAGTGGAGATGTTGCCCATAGCAACCAATCAGATTCTAGCCGCCATTCTCTAGTATGTAAGAAGAAAGTGAGAGCTAGAATCTGATCTGGTTGCTATAGGCAACATCTCCACGTTTCCAAACCCACTGCTTAGTAAATCGGGCCCCGTGTGTGTAAGTCTGGATCTAGATCCAGACTTTTAAAAGATCCAAAATCTCTTACTTTTTTTTTTTAAACCATCATTATTGATAAAACATAAATACAACTTTAAATTTGTTACAGTCAGCACAGATGAAACCCCAAACAACAGCTGAATGACTCCTTTTATGATCACGCTTCCTCCTCTAGCAAACCACCGCCAGCTCCTGAACTAGAGATTGTAATGACACCACAGATGTTATCATTTGCATATACTCACCGAGAGATACAGCATAGTGTACATGGCGAATGATGCGTGTCCGGAATAGAAGGATTTCCTGAAAGACAAATTGATCAGATTATAAACATTAGTCAAGAAGACACATCTGGCACAAGTCATCAGCTATATTGTTTAGGGGTCATCATAAAATAGCTTAGGGACAGATCCAGAACGAATACTGACAGGAGACTTATGCCCTTTTCAGATCACCTCCGGCAATAAAAAAAAAACCCCGGCTTATTGCCAAGTGAATTTCAAAGGCAAACCCCCACTGTTTTAAGTCCAGCTCTGACCCAGGAGATTCCAGCATGGTGGCTCAGTGAGTAGAACTTGTGCCCCACAGCGCTGAGGTCATGTGTTCCATTCCTGGTCTAGGCCTTATCTGTGTGGAGTTTGTATGTTCTCCCTGTGTTTGCGTGGGTTTCCTCCGGGTGCTTCAGTTTCCTCCCAAAACATGCTGGTAGGTTAATTGGCTGCAGACTAAATGAACCCTAGTGTGTGTATGTGTGTGTATGTTTGAGGGACCTTCTTAGTATGTAACTCTGATAGGGGCAGGGACTGGTGTAAATGTCTAATGTGCTCTGTGAATCGCTGTGGACAATTTGTGGCTCTATATAAATATGCGATGATAATAACAGTGTAGAAATAAAGCTTCTCAGTATCTGTGTTAAATAAACAAAATTCAATTATTCTCCCTACGAAAGAATAACATCCACTTGCCTCCCCCTCAAATTCAACATGGTTTTGCCTAGGTGTAAATGTCACCCTTATTTTCTCTTATGGGTCGTATCCAGACCTCCTGGTGTTTTACGTAAGCATGGGGGTCTGGAACTACGCACGGAAGAGGGGAGTGAACTCCCCATCCACACAGTGCTCCACAGAACGCGTGGAACAGAGCGCAATGAGATCCGATGTGTAATATCTGGCGTGACATGCGCAGTTCTTACTCGCAAGGACACTTACACAAGCGGCTTCTATAAGTCCTTTTGCGTTTTTAGGTCTGGATAATAATTATGAGACTGGATCTGGGCCACTACTAGAGTGAGCATCAATACTAAGCATAAGACATTGGATTGCAGGGCCTGATTCAGAGGCTGAAAATAAGAACTTAAAGTTACACCTGGGCAAAACCATGTTGATTTCAGGGGGAGTCAAGTTAATGTTATTCTCTGCATGCAGGGAGAATGCTTTGCTTTTACTTATTGCACACAGATACCTGATCAGCTTCACTTTTAAACTGCTAATTAGACTTGAGCTGGGAAACATCACCTTTTAACTATGCCCCTTTTTTTTTTTTTTTTTTTTTTTTTTTTAAACCATAATAAACCTACACCTCAATTGTGATTCAGATTTAAAATTTCTTTGTGTTAATGTTTAAAATGTTCTCCTGTGTTAGCCTCTGTCACCACAAATAGGATGCCACTTATCAACCACACTTTCACTCGTCATTTTTCTGCGCATATCCTCTGAACCGTTCACCCGCCAGTTTCAGTGCTTGCCTTGTGTTCTATTACTTCCTTTGAAGAAGGTCCCCCTCCCCCCTTGTGCCTAGTTATATCCCTTTAATATATTTGAAGTTTTGTCATATCCCCTCTTCTCTACTCTCTATTGGTAATGTCAGTTTAAAGACTGGTTACCGACTTTTAAGGGAGATTTGGAGGGAAAGAAGAAATGCTGGAATAGGGGTGGTGCTTGATGATGCAATTTTATGCAAATTGTATCTTTAAGCCCTTCCCCCGCCTGTCAAAGCTTCCAATCATGCTATTACCAGTGATGAGTTGGGGCTTGATAATGCAAATTTAACAAGCGCCCATCCTCTTTAACACTGCAGGGAACTTATCTGCGGGAGATTTGCCTGCTCTACCGGAATACCAGGAGAAATTTCAGGAGCCTCCAGGATATGCCGAGAGAGTCGATAACCATAGGTTAAAGCACATCAAGCTATTTTTCCTATCCGACTAAAGGGATGCATGATGGAATGTCAGCAGGTAACAGGAGAAAGCTGGATAATGGGCCTGGTCCAGACCTGCGAGCGATCGTACGCCGGTCGGGAGCGTAAAACCGGGAGAAAAAACGCACTGCGCATGTACAGTATGACAACTTCCGGTCGTCCGAAGGACATGAGCGTACAGCGAGCGTATTTTGAGCGTATTTTTCGCCCAAGGGGCGTGCGTTTTGTACGACGATAGTCCGGACGCTCGAGTTACTACACAGAGGCAGGGATAGCCATTTAAATTGTACAGTATGGGCGCGCTAAGCCCCGTACGACCAGCGTATCGGTCCGAAAATTCGTACGAACGCTGGAAAAAGTTAGGGTAGGGTTCAGCCGCCGTAAGTAGGTACAAACAATGGGAGTGTCATGGCCATGAAAGTTTATACGCCCGGGCGATCATACGCTACGCTCGCAGGCGTAGGTCTGGATCAGGCCCAATGACACTAGACTGGACCCGTACTTCTGAAAAGGGGACAATTGTTGAATATTGGAAAACACTCGCTTATTGCTAAAGCCAGGGCCGGATTAAGGGCGATGTTGGCCTGGGGCTGAATATTATCAAGGTCCCTCATTATATAGTATGCTTTGGAGCAGGATATCAGTCCCTGCATTCATCCTTATACACTGCTGTGTGGGGGGGGCCTATTTTCATATATAGGCCTGGGGCTGTAGTCCCATCAACCCCATTGTTAATCTAGCCCTGGCTAAAGTGCACTTGCAAAGTCCATCCTGGAAGCATTTCTGATGGTGAGGTGGGATGGGGCTGTTAAGCAGAGAGTGATTCTGCTTCTGGATCCAGCAGGGGGAAGCAGCATCAGAAGTATGGATCTGGTCCACTACATGTGACAACACACACATCAAACATCTAATTACAGAGGCGGGTGGGGTTTACGAGTTCTGTTTACAACATCCAAAAGGACTCACGCTTATTTGGGATTCTGAGGAAGGAACGGTGGGGTTGATTTATCTAGATCTCATACTAAGAAATATTTTCTCTGCTAACTTCAACTAACAGCTGGGATAAAAACATAAAAAAACTAAAATAAAAGGCCATATTCACAGATCCGTTTTTACAGTGGATTGCGTGTTTTCAGGAGCGGATTAACTACACATGCTTAGTAACTTTTCCCATGCAAACTACGTAGTATTTACGCACATACTTTAGGCACGGACTTGTGAATCGCACTTAGGGACATATGTATGGAGGAGCGTGGGTTTTATCCAGACGGTAGTAGTTACGTGAACGTGGGTGGTGGAAGCATTTAAGTGAGCATTTGAGGGCGCAGTTCAAAATTCCTAAAAAAACCTAAAATGTAGAAAAAAAAATGTTTCCAACTAATAAACCATTTTTCTGCCGTCTGGGCAAAGGGCTAAGGACTTTAGGCATTAATAGCTACTATAGAGTGTTTAACCCGTGTAGAGCTTGATGATAAATAGACCAGTATTTGTTAGCGTATTTGCCTGGAGACAAGGGTGAGTGCTGACAAGTAAATGGTTTCTTATTACAGGATGGAGCAGCAGAGGTGAGGTTTGACCTTAGATTTAAGAGGGTGGAAGGGATTATTTAATTGGAGGGTAGTTTAACTATTGTCAGTGCATGGGCCATTTCTGGGGGGGGGGCCCTCTCGCCCTCACTGAGCTCTGCGTCCAATAGCAGCAATGCAACCTGCACTCAGAGTAGTTACGTCAATACAGATGGATATTCCATAAACAAAATCCAACCTAGGCTTTCAGTGAAAGCTAGACAGAAAAGAGAGTTAGAAATATTATTTTGCTTATCAGCCACAATAAGCAAGGCCGCCGTGATCAAATGCGGGGCCCGGGACCCAGTCGCGAAGCCCCGCCCCATATGTGATGTCATTGGTGCGCAGGAAACAATTTCCCTGTGCATTAGCCGGCTATTGAATAGCTCTGAGCAGCAGGTATCAGCAGTCAGGATATATTTTTCATAAAAATTGCCAAAAAATGCATTACAGCTTGTATGAACGTGTCATTTCATATCACTGACTATGGGGGAATTCCTCTTTTTTCTTACTCATTTCTGGCTGTACTGTAAAAATATTATGTTTTATTGTTACCGATATAAAAAGGGAAACTGGTTGATCGCTACTTGAAATTTCATGTGCATTTTTCAAGGTATTCATTGTCTTAATAGAACGATGACTCAAACAACAATTATTTTATCTCCATGAAGTAATAAAAAAAACCCCAGATTTTTGCATCACTTGGGTTCCCCTTAAATATATAACTGGACTGTATAATGCAATGTGATGTTCTTTTTGTGACTGAAGTCCTATTCATGTGGTATCCATATGAGATAGCCTCTGGGTCTCTCCGAGTCCTGTATAAAAGGTCCTTTGTACATTGTGTGTATTTAGCCCTAAATTGTTGAAATCTAAGGTATGGTTAGTAATAAAGAATTGAATTGTTATAATATAAAGACATGGCTTACTTATATTCCTTAAAAATGAATACCATGAAGTAAAAGTTTTAGCAGAAAGTTACAATGGGAAGAATATAGTGTAATATATTTTTTGTGTTTTTATTTCATTGTTATTTTTTAGTATAGTATTGTTTTATTTATTTACTTATCTTTATATATTATTAAATTGCATATCCTTGAACCAGAAAAGAAGATAGAAATTAAATGGTTAATAGCAAGCTGTATATGCCAAGTGCATTAATAGCTGACATTAAGTGTAGGAGACATATCTTGGTGGGTGTGGTTCATTGCTGCGATGAGTTGATTTTTGACGCAACGGCAATAGCTATGATTTTTCAACAGTTCTGGATCAGACAGTGTGAACACCGCGAGTAATCAGGATTAGGCTTCTCCAACTGCGACAGGTAGTATTTTTCTTAACCATTAATCCTTACCTTAACCCTCACCCTAATGCTCCACTTATTTATTTATTAACAGGTTTTTATATAGCACAATCAGATTACTTGTAGCAACCTAAGCTTAACCGTTCCCTCCCAGCAGTCTAACCCTAACCTTACCCTGTACCTGATACACAGTTAAGAGGTGCGTATATTCAAGAAGGGATATACTGCGCAGGCATAGTAACTTAATATATGCAATTTACGAACGAGACAGCTCAGAATCACCATTACAAACCTATTTTCTCAAGGTTCACAATGATTTAAGAATGAAGGGACGTGTCGAGAAAAGTTAAGAACGAAGATAAGAAGAGTGGGTGGACCGAGGCATTTAAACGAGGAAATCTGGGCGCGGTTAGGCATAAACGTTCTTTATTAACCGCCCTACGCACTCAACTACGAACCTAAAGATAAGGTAGCCCTATGGCATCCATAAGTCAGTTAAGAAGCTGAAAACCCAGGGCGTGTCAGGGTAGTTGCCTTGCTACTTTTTGCGTATCATTGAGAAACTACATCATTCTTATGTGTGAATACGGTTCTCCTGTCTTTTATTTGTCCCCTCTTCATTAAGCTGTCGGATTTATCACTATCGAAAATGAGTTGATCGCAGTGTCATCTCCATCTTTCTTGGTCGTACTGGACCACTTTATCTAGATGTTAGTGATTGACCTCTCCAACTTTATTTCATTAGCGTCACTGCTATAAATCTTTTAGCTAAGCTCATTCATTCATATTGTTAAATTAACTCACCAATAACTGCCCTGACAATATTCTCTCTTAAATATAGGTCTTGTGATTGCATTATTATAGGAGTAGGATATTGCCACTTTAGCATCTACTACTTCCCCTCATGTGTAATCAGGGGCGTTTCTAGAAATGAAGGGGCCCGTGTGCAGACCCCCACACGGCCCCCCCCTCCTCCTCAGGCGGCCCCCTCCCAAGACGGGCCCCCCTCTTCTTCTTCTCAACCCCATCCATATCTATACAAACGGAGACGGTCTCCAGCAGTCTTCCATTCCCAACAGTGCACTGCGCAGCCTCACGCTCTGCAAACAGAAGAGGAGCATGAGGCTGCGCAGTGCACGCAAGAAGGGGGCTGCGCAGTGCACGCACGCCTGACATCCCCATGTGAAACCCGCGCGCAGTGCACTGTTGGGAACGGAAGGCTGCTGGAGATCACCGTTTGTACAGAAATAGGTGGTACTGGGATCCTCCATTGGGTGCAGGGTGAGTGCCACGGGCGGCCCCCTTGTCTGCGGGGGCCCGTGTGCACTGCACACTCTGCACCCATGGTAGATACGCCACTGTGTGTAATCTATCTATATGTTTACTGGGGCAGAAGTAAACCAGATTATGAATGCTGGGTGAAAATGCCAATGTTCTTTATGGGATGAACAAATAGAGTTGCACATTGTGTGATATCTCCTATTTAATGTATGCAATATTCATTTGAAAAAGGGAAAGTTTTTGACTCTGAACACCCTTATTTATTTATTAACAGGTTTTTATACAGCTCTATCGGATTACGTAGCGCTTTACAGAGAATATTTCACATTTACATCAGTCCCTGCCCCATTGGAGCTACATTCTAAGGTCCCTAACACATACATACACAGACATTAGGGTTAATTTATTCAGCAGCCAATTAACCTACCCGTATGTTTATTTTTTGGTGTGTGGGATGAAACTGGAGCACCTGGAGTAAACCCATGCAGACACAGGGAGAACATACATACTCCACACAGATAAGGCTTAGTCTGGGATTCGAACTCAAGACACACAAGTGCTACTCACTGCACCTCCGTGCTGCCACGTATTATATTACAGCTCATCCTTTTTAGGTCTAGAACCATGATCTTAGTGATGAAGTGCTCACCTGGCCTCTGTCACCGCGCTTGGATTTCCCGTACAGCTGTAGACTTCTACAAAGCCGCTGGTACAGTTCAGGGACTCCGGCTGACACACCGACAGGAAGTTTGGCCTCAGACGACCCGCGCTCAGCTTAGCAGCATTGGTGAGCGACTGCCCCAGAGCGGAGCCAAACAAGAAGGGAAGGATCTGGCGGTAAATGCTGGAGAGGTAGCTCTTTCTGGGACCGGATTCTGACCTGCGCTGTCTGCTGACCTGGTGACATTCCCCCAGCACAATCTGCCATGGAGGGAAAAGAAACAATGAGTCACTCTAATGGCCATTTGCCAAAGCTCAATACACAGCTGCACGTTTATTTCATAATATAACCCAAGGCTGAATTGTGTGTGACAAGGATTTACCTCCCAACGGACTGGATTCAGGTGTCTGCTGCCGATACGGTTGGAACTTTGACTTCAGCATTAGGGGTGTTTGTATGTTACGTTAGGGTTGCCGACTCTCCCGGATTATCCGGGAGACTCACACAATTTGGCCAGTTCTCCCGGTTTCAGGCAAATCCAGCCCCCCTGTCCATCCTTACAGCAATTCTTAGTGTTACTAGGGATTGGGTAGGACTTGATGATGTCATTTTCATCATCAAGCCCCGCCCACCCCAGGAACACAGTGCGTAGCAGTGATGATGAACAGGGGGTGGGGCTTCAGGATGTCAATAAGCCTTGCCCCCATAACAACATCTATATCTTCCCTCTGACGTCTCCCGGGGGTAGTAATAGAAAGTAGGCAGCCCTGACATAAGTACACTTCCCTTCCATGTCTGAAATGCTGTACCCAGGACCCAACCTTAACTGTTGAGAGAGGAAGTTTCCCAGCTCAACTCTAAAAACAAAGAGGTGAATCCAGAACTAAGTACGCTAGTGTATTTACAGTGACGTAAAATCGCTTTTTTGTATGTGGCAGATGTTACGCCACATAACTCTGAACATAAATACCAGCTACGTATCAACAGCGCAACTATGGGCGTGACATCCATACAGTAGTTACGCTTTAAAAAGTTAAGGCAGGGTTTGGCAAGCATAAAACGACCAAAGCACATACGAGCAAGGGGAATGCCTAGGGGAGTGCATAGAAAATACTCTAGAGTAAATACATTAAGCGATCTAACGTAATGGAAACGTAGGTCTGGATCCGGCCCAAAGTATTTTCCCTGCATGTGAAAAAGAGTTTAATTCATTCGCACCTCATCATAATACAACATGGCGTCCAGGTGTCCACTTGCAACAGTTTTTTTGGTTTTTTTTGCTGTTACTCTAAAAACTTTGGATCAGTCCCAATATACTCCCTGCTGGGAAAGGAAAAGTGGAGATGTTGCCCTTAGCAACCAATCAGATTCTAGCTGACATTTTCTGGTATGTAATAGTGAGAGCTAGACTCTTATTGGTTGCTATCTGGCCCTAAATGCTATATTTTATGTGCTTACACTTACTTCTTTACCCAGAATAATCTACTATGTTTAGGTCATGTGACTACTACAGTACATTACATTAATGATATAAGTCAGCCGTAAAACGCTGTCACATGACCTGTGATCTACTTAAACCTTGTTTTCACGTCAGTACTTGTTTTGACCTCATTGTAGCTCCCTGTTTTATCTATAGCCCGGTTACTGAGTAGCTCTTGGGAGTCTTACACATCAATAACAATAAGTTCCTTTCTTGAGAAAATGTTGAGGTTGTTTCCTCAGCCGGGAATTGCTGCTATTGCTTGTCAAGGGGAACAGTTGTTTTGATAGTCAGTGAACACTCGCTGCATTAATAGCTGTTATTGAAGAAGCGATTCATTGTGGAATTACATGAAGGTCGGCCATATAGAGAAAGAATGTACTAGAACATCATGGGCCAGATTTGCTAAACTGCAAAAAAAGTGGAAAAGTGGAGATGTTGCCCATAGCAACCAATCAGCTTCTAGCTGACATTCTCTAGTATGTAATAGGAAAGTGAGAGCTAGAATCTGATTGGTTGCTGTGGGCAACATCTCCACTTTTTCAAACTTGCAGCTTAGTAAATCTGGCCCTATGGCTGATGCAGAGGAACCGCATAAAGCAAAGCAAAAACTACACCTCACATCATCGGGTGGGAGGCAAAGCTAAACTGTGGAAGCAGAATTACAGTTGAAAGGTAACATGTCCTTGTATGAGGCTGAAACCAGGACATATAAGTCCCGTCAGGTTCTGCCCAAACTCAGCCCAGCTCCACCCACAAATGACCATAATTGGTCAAAGCTCCGCCCATTTCTTATAAATTCCACCCGCCCCCTTTTGCAGCTCACCAAACAGTCCCTTAGAAACAGCTGTTACTCTCAAACTTTGGAACAGCCCTTAAATGTTTTACTCCCACCAATACCTAGCTGGTAACATCAGTGACACTTACAGGTACTCCAGTGATGAGGATACCGAGGCTGATCAACAAGGTGTCGCTCACTGTCTCGTCTTTCGTTGCTGGGAAACGGATGCTGGCATCATCGCAGAAAAAGCCACGGCGGACCGGAGCAACCAATCCTAGCTCGCAGATCAGGAATGGGATGGAGACTGTGGAAGAGAGACATGTATCAGATAATAATCAAGACCAGAACTGACTTTGATAATATGAGCAAAACAGGTGGAAATTAAACCTGGGCTAAACCATGTTGTGTTTCCAGGGGGGGGGGGGATTTTCCTCCCCTGCAACTCAACATGGTTTTGCCCAGGTGTAAGTTTTCCCTTTGTTGTAAAATTTCACATCTGGTCCACAGCACCAGTGTTTATGTCACTTGATATGGCTATATTTACTTCTTGCCTATGAAAGATTTAATGAAAGTCACATACAGCTCTCATGGTGAGGCAAGGCAGAGCAAAATGGAACATATATGGAAAGAGAACATAGGTAAAAAAAAATGGTCTTCAAGCTACAATACCAAAGATTGGCCATTAGACACAGGGCTGGAGTGAGCACTATGTGGGCCTGCAACTGGAATTGATCAAGGGCCCACACTATACAATATGGGTTAGAGATGAATGTCAGTTTCTGATATTCATTCTTATGTACAGTGGCAGGAGGCCTGGAGATCTGCAGTGTGAGGGGGCCTATTTACAGATGGAGGCCTGGAACTGTAGGCCCATTAGCCGCATTATTAATATGGCCATGATTGGACAGAGTATAGAGGTCACACATCATCAATCCAGAAGGTATGGGCACAGAGGAAGCCGGATCGTTCATGTAGACTGAACAATCTCTTCATCAGGTGAGAGTGTTGGGAACGATTTTCTCAGTGATCTGACAAATCGTACAGCAACTTTTATAACAATAATTGACCCCAATCAGGTGAAACGTGAAAACCAGACAGGAGAAGGTTGCACTGTGGGAAGCTGGTGGAGGAAGAGTAGTGCTCTGGCCAATGTTCTGATGGGAAACCTTGGATGTCACTATCTTCCTAAACCTTTTTCCTGACCCAGTACATCCCTTTTTTGGCAATTGTATTCCCTAATGGAAGTGGCCTCTTTCAGAAACATCATGTGCCCTGCCACAATTCGTAAATATTTAAGGAATGGTTTGAGGAACATGACCAATAGTTGAAGGTGTTGACTTGGCCTCCAAATTCCACAGTCCGATTGAACATCTGAGGTATGCGTTGGAAGCGCAAGTTCAGACCATAGTGTCCACACCTCATAATCTACAGGACTTAAGGGATCTGCTGCTAATGGTTTGGAGACAGATACAACAGGACACCATCAGAGGTCTTGTGAAGTCCCTACTTTGACGAGCCAGCATTGCACTGATGGCATGACTCCCTCCTCATGCTGTCAAAACAATGCTGACTCTTCGAGGCAGGTGGTTTTAATGGCCGAGTAGTGTATTTTATATGTTTGGAGCATCTGATTGCAGTCACCAAATCCTTGCCTGCAATTGTTTCCCTTGTGTCATTTACCAAATCACAGAACACAAGAGCTGATATACATGTAAAATTTAACAGCATTTTGAATTCAGGGGCGTGTGGGGGGTATGGATTAAAGTTGGGACATGATATTTCTTATTAAACTCTAAGGCCCTGTTTCAGAGTTTGAAGATAAAAGAAGAAAGTTACACCTGGGCTAAACCATGTTGATTGCAGGGGAGTCATATTTCATCTGTTGCAAACAGTATTAGAGTTGAGAGGTGATGTTTCCCAACCCAAGTCTAAATAACAGTGTAAAGTGAAGCTGGTCAGTATCTGTGTGCAGAAAGCAAAACCAAAGTATTCTCCCTGCATGCAAAGAATATAATTATATTGACTCCCCCTGAAATCAACATGGTTTTCCCAGGAGTAACTTTCTTCTCTTATATGCAATCAGGTTTAAGTTACTGTTAAAAATAAAAGTTACTCAATGTGTGCTAAATAAGCAAAAGAAAAGTATGTCTCTACAAGTAATGATATAAGACTAATTGCACTCCACACATTGCAAATAGGGTTTGAGCAGGCGATGACTTGTACTCCTTTATGCTGTTACTCACAGACTTGGGATCAGACCCAAGATATAGAAGTTAAAATGCTGCATTTAGAGAAATATATAGGGAGACAATAATATATTTCATTTATATATATATAATATATATCATGGTTGCCTACTTTTGGCAGCTTCCCTCCGGGAGATCCCGGAGACAAGCTACCGACCATGCGGGGGCGGGGCTTAATGACGCGGTTTATGCAAATCGCGTCATTAGGCTCCGCCCCCTGGCTCATACTGCCCCGTTTTTATTTGAAAAATATAGAATGATACACACATTATAGAATGATATACAATATAGAATGATACACACATTATAGAATGATATACAATATAGAATGATACACACATTATAGAATGATATACAATATAGAATGATACACACATTATAGAATGATATACAATATAGAATGATACACACATTATAGAATGATATACAATATAGAATGATACACACATTATAGAATGATATACAATATAGAATGATACACACATTATAGAATGATATACAATATAGAATGATACACACATTATAGAATGATATACAATATAGAATGATACACACATTATAGAATGATATACAATATAGAATGATACACACATTATAGAATGATATACAATATAGAATGATACACACATTATAGAATGATATACAATATAGAATGATACACACATTATAGAATGATATACAATATAGAATGATACACACATTATAGAATGATATACAATATAGAATGATACACACATTATAGAATGATATACAATATAGAATGATACACACATTATAGAATGATATACAATATAGAATGATACACACATTATAGAATGATATACAATATAGAATGATACACACATTATAGAATGATATACAATATAGAATGATACACACATTATAGAATGATATACAATATAGAATGATACACACATTATAGAATGATATACAATATAGAATGATACACACATTATAGAATGATATACAATATAGAATGATACACACATTATAGAATGATATACAATATAGAATGATACACACATTATAGAATGATATACAATATAGAATGATACACACATTATAGAATGATATACAATATAGAATGATACACACATTATAGAATGATATACAATATAGAATGATACACACATTATAGAATGATATACAATATAGAATGATACACACATTATAGAATGATATACAATATAGAATGATACACACATTATAGAATGATATACAATATAGAATGATACACACATTATAGAATGATATACAATATAGAATGATACACACATTATAGAATGATATACAATATAGAATGATACACACATTATAGAATGATATACAATATAGAATGATACACACATTATAGAATGATATACAATATAGAATGATACACACATTATAGAATGATATACAATATAGAATGATACACACATTATAGAATGATATACAATATAGAATGATACACACATTATAGAATGATATACAATATAGAATGATACACACATTATAGAATGATATACAATATAGAATGATACACACATTATAGAATGATATACAATATAGAATGATACACACATTATAGAATGATATACAATATAGAATGATACACACATTATAGAATGATATACAATATAGAATGATACACACATTATAGAATGATATACAATATAGAATGATACACACATTATAGAATGATATACAATATAGAATGATACACACATTATAGAATGATATACAATATAGAATGATACACACATTATAGAATGATATACAATATAGAATGATACACACATTATAGAATGATATACAATATAGAATGATACACACATTATAGAATGATATACAATATAGAATGATACACACATTATAGAATGATATACAATATAGAATGATACACACATTATAGAATGATATACAATATAGAATGATACACACATTATAGAATGATATACAATATAGAATGATACACACATTATAGAATGATATACAATATAGAATGATACACACATTATAGAATGATATACAATATAGAATGATACACACATTATAGAATGATATACAATATAGAATGATACACACATTATAGAATGATATACAATATAGAATGATACACACATTATAGAATGATATACAATATAGAATGATACACACATTATAGAATGATATACAATATAGAATGATACACACATTATAGAATGATATACAATATAGAATGATACACACATTATAGAATGATATACAATATGATATGATACACACATTATAGAATGATATACAATATAGAATGATACACAACTTATAGAATGATACACATTATAGAATGATACACATTAGCGAATGATACACATTATAGAATGATGTATAGAATAGAATGATACACATTAGCGAATGATACACATTATAGAATGATACATATTAGAGAATGATACACATTATAGAATGATATACAATATAGAATGATACACATATTATAGAAAACAATATAGAATAGAATGATACACATTAGCGAATGATACACATTATAGAATGATACACATTAGCGAATGATACACATTATAGAATGATACACATTAGCGAATGATACACATTATAGAATGATACACATTAGCGAATGATACACATTATAGAATGATACACATTAGCGAATGATACACATTATAGAATGATACACATTAGCGAATGATACACATTATAGAATGATACACATTAGCGAATGATACACATTATAGAATGATACACATTAGCGAATGATACACATTATAGAATGATACACATTAGCGAATGATACACATTATAGAATGATACACATTAGCGAATGATACACATTATAGAATGATATACAGTATAGAATGATACACATTATAGAATGATACACATTAGAGAATGATACACATTAGAGAATGATATACAATATAAAATGATATACAATTTAGAATTATTCTATAACATTATAGAATAGTGTATTATTCTATAACATTATAGACTAATACACAGAGAATGATACACATTATAGAATGATATACAGTATAAAATGATATACAATATAGAATGATATACAATATAGAATGATACACACATTATAGAATAATACACAGAGAATGATACACAGTATAGAATGATATACAATATAGAATGATACACACATTTTGGAATGATACACATTATAGAATAATATACATTATAGAATAATATACATTATAGAATTATATACATTATAGAACTCTCAGTCTCACTATTGCATATGTTTGAAGTGTCACTAATTAAACTGGCAAAACAAGTGCTAACAGCAAAGACACAAGACACAGGGGCCATAAATAATGCTACTGTGAATATTATTGAATTATATGTTAGAATATTAATAGTAATAAAGCTAAGTATGGAATGATGTTACTGATTCCATGGTGAATAATAGCGCACTATAACACAACTGATAAGTGACACTTACCAACACACAGGCACAACAAATCCAGGAACACCAGCGACCTCCGAGACCTTCTGGTTACTTTGGTTTTGGGTTCCCTGCGGACGCAGTGCCCACCTACTGTCACCTTGAGGACTCTGGGGTCAGGGCACCAGTCTGGGGCGCCACCTGGTGTTAGGTGCATGTTTCCAGCCAAGAGAGATAGAGCACAACTAGCCCCTGGGTCAGCGTCCGTGTTGTTTATGCTGTCAGTGGCCCTGAATCCCTGTCCCTGAGAGCCTCTGGCTGCCTGCTCTGTGCAGAGTGGAGTGCAGCTCTGCGGGCAGAGAAAGTTAAGAGAGCAAGAGAGAGGAAGAGAAGGAGGGACTGGGAGGGGTGTGCACTGTGGGGAGGGGGTGAGACACACACATTGGAAGGAAGGAGAGGAAGAGAGATAACTGTATAGGAAAACAGAATAATGCTGCTGTAATCTGAGCACTGAGTGGTCCCCACCCTATCATTCATCTCCTTGGGACCCTGCAATCTCTGTGTGTCCAAAACTCAGGCCGTCCATATGGTATAGAGATCTCACGAGCTCAGGAATAGCTGAGGGTGTAAATGGCTGACAGGTGACACTAATTCAGCTACATCTGTGCCGAGAGCTTTTAATAAAGAATACTTTTATTTCAGAATCGGTAAAATGTGGAATGTTCCTATTTTTACCCATTCTCACCGGTTAAGAATTAGTCTGTGGGACGGGGAGGGATAGAGTTACGCAGCAGGTAGGGGACCGTTAAAGTTAGACGGCAGATAAGGGACGGTTATGGTTAGGCTACTGAGAGGGGGCGATTAAGGTTAGGCTGCGGGAAGGGGATGGTTAGGTTTAGAGTTATTGGATGGTTAAGGTTAGGCTGTGGGAAGAGGATTGTTAGAGTTAAGGGACAGTTAAGGTTAGGCAGTGGGAAGGGGGTGGTTAGGGTTAGAGTTAGGGGATGATTAAGGTTAGGCTTCAGGAAGGTGATGGTTAGAGTTAGAGTTAGATGATGGTTAAGGTTAGGCTGCGAGAAGGGGATGGTTAGGGTTAGAGTTAGGGGATGGTTAAGGTTAGGCTGCAGGAAGGGGATGGTTACGGTTAGAGTTAGGGGATGATTAAGGTTGGGCTGTGGAAGGGGATAGTTAGGGTTAGAGTTAGGGGACATTTAAGGTTAGGCTGCAGGAAAGGGATGGTTACAGTTAGGCTGTGGGAATGGTATGGTTAGGTTTAGAGTTAGGCAGCAGATAGGGGAAAGTTAGAGTTAGGCAGCGATAAGGTTTGGTTAAGGCTATGGGATGGCTGCGGTTAGGCTGCGGAGAGGAGACGGTTAAGGTTAGGCTTTGGGAAGAGGGATGGTTAGGGTTAGAGTTAGGGGACAGTTAAGGCTGAGGGAAGGGGGTTGGTAGGGTTAAGCTGCAGAAAGGGGATGATTAGGGTTAGGCAGCGATAAGGCATTGTTAAGGTAAGGCTGTGGAGAGGGAACATTTAAGGTTAGACTGCAGGATGGGGATGGTTAGGGTTAAAGGATGGTTTGGGCCAGGCTGAGTATATGTCGCTGTTGGAATCTTCAAAGAATGCACCATTCAGGAACGTCACTGTCAGAAACTGATCTGTCACAATAAAAGCATCACAGCAATGAACTATGTCCTGACAGGTGTGTGTAGAGCGGGCAATGTGTCCCCATTCCTTGTTCTGTTCATGTACAAGTCATAGCAGAATAATGACAATATTTGTCCAGAGCTGTTATTTAGAGGTCAGACCACAACTTAGCAGAATATTAATTGCCCCCTCTCCCCTGTCACGGCTTATCAGGACAGATAGATAGATAGATAGATAGATAGATAGATAGATAGATAGATAGATAGATAGATAGACACCACCTCAATGAAGACATTCCTCCCTCCAGTTTATACCTCATGTTCTATGACACATCTTCCTATGAATAATGCCCCCTGCTGTACCTGGTTACAAGCATTGATATATGTGAAAGCTACTATCATATTCCCTCTGGCTCTTCTCTGCTCCAAGCTATATATGTTGCTTCCTCTAGTCATTCTCTGTATATTGTGTGACACAGGCCATGGACCATTTTAGTTGCTCTTCTTTGCGCAGCCTCTAATGTATTTATGTCCTTCTGGAGAAATGGGACCACAGTGAAGAATTAATTCCATATATGACCCTTTGCATCGGAGGCTAAGCTAGGTAATTTGCAATCCTATATTCCGTAAGTGCGAGGAGCAGGGGTAGAAGTACCATTGGTGCAACGGGTGCAATGGCACCGCGTCCAATGCTGAAACAAGGGCTCATAGTCGTCACCATCGCTCCGCCGAAGCTCCTCACTGGGTTACCTGGGATATCATCAGGGTCAAAGCATATTTTTTGCACCTGGGTCCACAACTAGCTAGTTCCGCCTCTGGCAAGGACAGTGCCCACCCCCTGCTCTCCCCTCACAAGTGTGGCCCTTTTGCATTCAGAACCCTACCTTAAGTATCCATATGTAGAAGGGTCTGGTAAGTAATGCAGGATCATCATAAAGGCTTAGGAGGAGAGGGACGATTCAGTCAGAAGCTGGACTGCAATCACAGGTGGCCGTGGTTTGGTATTAATGATTAATGCACATTTATATAGCGCTACATATTGTCCACATCGCTTTACAGAGAACATAAGACATTCACATCAGTCCCTATCCCTAATGGAGCTACATACTAAGGTCCATAACACATACATACACACACAGTGGGCTAATTTATTCAGCAGCCAATTAACATACCAGCATGTTTTGGGCGTGTGGGAGGAAACCGAAGCACCCAGAGGAAACCCACACAGACACAGGGAGAACATACAAACTCTGCACAGATATGGTAGCAGGTATTGAATATATACAAATTTTCTGTGCACTTGGATCGCAGGTGTCTGGGCTGTATGACTGGAATCTGCAATCCATTGAGACATTTGAAGAAATACACATCCAACACCTTCCATCAGAGGGCGCTCCTTCTTACAATGTACAGTATAGGCATGGCCAGGACTGCCACCAGAGATTGTGTGCTCACATGTTGTGGCATCACATGTAGGTGGAGCGCTGCGGACCCCTCAAAGCAGACCGATACACAGAGAAGGCTTGTGTTCAAGAAGTCCTCCCTGCCCATTGTCCCGATGACGTGTAGCCTGGTACAGCTGTCCAGCAGCAGGTATTGGCGGTAGGAAACTGGTGACAGTGACTTATTTGTCTCCTACGGCTAATACTTGCTGCTGGACAGCTAAGGTGAGAATTGTCGGACTCCCTTCTTTTTCCCGGGCCCAGGATACCAGTTCCGGTGGTCTCCATGATGGAGGTCCTGGACAGGGGCTCTCAGTACATATCAATTTAGAGTTGTGTACTACATATTTGCGCCCTGAATGTCTTCCCTTGTAAGGGGATTGGTTAACTTTGCAAACGCTCAAATTCCTGGATATCGTGGTCTATGGGCCGGATTAACAATGGGGCTAATGGGACCACAGGCCCAGGCCTCCATCTGAAAATAGGCCCATCGAGAAATCTAGCTCATGGGATGACCAGCTGCCCAAACTTCTCTTCTATTATCTCTGTGTTCACACCATTGCTATCTATACCCTCTATGATACCGACCACGCCTACATTTAATTGACAACCACACAACACTGGTCACCCCCACTTGATAATTTTCAGCCGCAGACCCTTGTGGCTCTTAATATGGCCCCGCGTGGTCTTAAAATTGCACATTCTTTATTATCTATTGTTTCGGCATCTACTCACAGAGGAATTTGCTCTTTGGTACATTTAGGGTTGCCGACTCTCCCGGAGTATTTGGGCAGTCGGCAAAGATCCCACAAGCCCCACCAGCTATCAATACTTATTGTAATCCCTAGCGTTAATAGGGATAGGTGGGACTTGATGATGTCATCAAGCCCAGCCCATCCCCTGGACCACACTAGAGATTATAAAAGTGATTGATAGGGTGTGGGGCTTAATGGCACAATTTGCATAAATTGTGTCATTAGGCTCCACCCCCTTGAAGAAATCTATGGCTTCCCTTCGGGTTCTCCCGGAGGAAAGCCTTAAAAAAGTCAGCAACTCTGGGTACATTGTGTACACAATTTATGCACCAAACATTTGACAGTATTTTACATTTGTTTTAATTACACATTTCATTTAGGGAGCTAAATTTCCTCAGCTTGACCAATATTATTGTAAGCTAAGATTGTCTTTCCATTATTGGGCCAAAATTATTAGAAGGGTCTATCAGAAAACCATGTAATTATATAGGGCCAGATCCAGAACAACGATTGCGAGCGAATTTACGCGTGGCGGAGACGTAAAATCGCCTTTTGGTAAGTACTGCGCATGCGCACCATAGAAGATACGCTCAGTAACGTAGCGTTATTGTGAACGTATGGGTCATGCACGTATGTGTCATGTAAATTCTTAGGTGTGGGTGTGCCAATTTTACGTGAGTCTAAAATACGTCTGAAATACGCTATGTAGACGGGGGTTTGTATTTAAAGTGTACAGTATGGGCGTGCTTAGCTGCGTAAATACGTGTTGCCCGTACGTGAGCGGATCACTGCGGTTTCGTTGGCAACAGTTAAGGTAGGGTTTGAAAAGCGTATCTTTACAAAATACGTACATTCAAGGGGTGTGCCAAGGGGAGTGTATAGAAGGTACGCACACGAAAATACGCTGGGCTAATAAACGTACGGCGAACGTAGTTCTGGATCTACCCCATAGTCCCAAAGACTTACATAAGTGAAGTTTGGGGGTCTAAGGAAAATTCAGCAAGGCACTCACAAAATCAGTGACAACGTTTTTGCTATAGGGAACCAAAAGCTTAGAACAAGGCATGAGTTACCATGTACAAAATGATTACCTTTCCAAAATCTCTCCAGCTGGCATATAAAAATGGCTGCCAGAAACCAACATATTCAGTCTACTGGTCAGTTCTCGGAATGTCATGTAATGGTAGAGGGGGAAAGAGGACATCAAAATGTAGATAGAGCTCAAAATAACATTCCAAAACTTCTCGGATCACAACATGAAATGTCATGTAACTGTTGTTGCCAGGGTGATCCAAAAGCATGAACCTTTAAGAGAACAGTGTGAAAAAAAAAAACATGCGGTGACTCAACTGTCTGTCGCAACACCTCTAAATAACAAAAATTACCCAATTTGCTTACCACACATTTGCAAAATAATTATTCATTTTTAGCAATATTTTTAGCTTTATATATACATAACTTTCATTTTCTTAATCTATTAAATACATACATTTGTCTGCTTTCTGTTTTTTTTTTTTTTTTTAACTGAGAAATGTCACCCTTTTAAGATTTAAAAAATGTACCTGCACAATATTTTAATACTAGTTTATGACTATAAACATTTGTCTTATTTATTTAGTATTTTGTTTCCTTGAGCGTTCTATTCATATGCCCACGTGTATAAATAAAAGCAGTGTGACCCTTTGCAAGGAAAAACTGACTCACCTTAAAACAAATAAAACTCGTATCTTAGTTTGAAAAAGTAAACTATTCATGCACTACAAAAAATATATCAAAATATGTTTTAAAACTCATTAAATAATTAAAGTACAATAATTAGACTCAGGATACCAAGATACAAGTTCTTCATATTTGAGATGATGGACAGGTTTGAACCGTGTGAGGTGAGGGCATGTATCCGGCCCCGTGGGGACAGCCGGAGAGGTGAGTCTTGACATGGAGGCATCCTTCCTGCTTTCCTAATGAGCGGGACACAGGATATGGACAACAGGAGAAGACTCTGGGACCCGCCTGTTTCCCACCGCTCCTCTGTAGGAAGAGGAGAAGCAGAAATAGAACAACTTCGCGTAAAAACAAAACTAAGAGAGTGGAAACAAAAATAGATCTGTCCTTTAGGGACATTGAGGGATCTTTAAGAGACTTTTTATATAGAAGAATTTGGTGTTAGAAAAGGTAATATCCCCACCGGAGGGGAAAAAAATGTCCTTTTGTTATGTTATGTGGGTGAAAGTTCGTTTTACCGCTGTTGTGCTCTTTTATGAGCCATTGTAAATACGAGGATGTTTGTCATTGTAGGCAGTGCCTAGTAAACTTTATGAATATTACACCATGGGTTAGAGCGACTTAGTGGGGTTCTTGGGACCGTCTACACTTTAGGTGGAGGCGCAGCGGGAAACCTCTTTCGCGCATGGGAGTAAGCACAGAATTTCGGACACAGATCCACCCATCCACTTGTGTTCGCTTCTGTGTGCTCTGGGCTACGGGAATGTGGAGTTACACGATAAATTAAATTAGAAAGTGGGCGGTTTAGAGCGTTTGCGGACGCAGTAGCAGCCCGGCTTCCCGGAGCTTCCATCTAAAATTTTCACCAGCAAAAAGGGGAGGTGTAAGTGTAAAATGTACAAGCTTTTTATTCATGAAATGGCCTAATTTGTAGCTTAAATGTAAGTATCAATTATTTGTAATATTTTTGGTCATACAGCACACAATTCATTTTATTGTCTTTCTATTTAGCCTGAATAGCAGTGTATTACCTCACATTGGGCCAGATCCAGACCTACGTATTTTACTCTAGCCGCAGTCGTATATTCGCCCATTAGTACTTACTGCACATGCGCGCGGAAGATGTTATGACACGTAACTCTGGATGGCTGTAACACCCTCGTAACTACGTACGAAGGAGAGTTCTTAAAATATGCCATCCGTATTTACGTTCCAACTACGCTTTGGAGGCATTTAAATCGTACAGTATGGGCTGGGTTTGGCAGTTACATCCATCGGGATGATACATACGTGCGCGGTTTACGCTTGGAAAAGTTAGGGTTTGGTAGATGTAAATCAGCAAAAGTACGCTGTCCATTGGGAGTGCCCGGAGGAGTGCATAGTACTTACTATAGCGTAAATACACTACGCTAACAAACGTAACTAGGACGTAGGTCCGGATCTACCCCATTCCGCTCAGGCATCATGTAAAAGAATGTGCTCATTTTTTTAGGGGTTTAATTTGACTGTTAAAAAAAAAAAAGAAATCCATTGGAAACATGGAAATTGTATACTGTAGTTTTCTGCATTACACCTCTCAGCCTCTGCCTGTGCTCCTCCGTTTGCAAGTTTCAAACACGTGCTCATTTTCAGTATGTCCTATGCAGAGTTTCAAAAGGTACAGCTCTGGATAGAGGACACACATTGTAAGCAGCAAATTTGTGCATCTGGGACCGTATTCAGAATGAATAACGGCAGGGCACTTACGCACGCAAGGTGTGTATGTGACCTGCTTCACTGGAGGGCACATGCGCCCTTCAGATGTTACGCTAGGGTTACTATAGTAACTTTGTTCCGTCCGAGCCCATTTCCGAGGGGCTCCCACACTGTAGCGGATCAGCAGTCATATGGACCGCTGATCTGCACGCTACATTTAAGGCAGGTTTATGGCAGCGTAAAACCTCAACCCTTTCCCTAATCCTAACCCTCCCTTCCACGCTGCCTGACCCTAACCCTCCCTTCCCCGAAGCCTGGCCCTAACCCTCCCTTCCCCACAGCCTGACCCTAACCCTCCCTTCCCCACAGCCTGACCCTAACTCTCACTTCTCCACAACCTGACCCTAACCCTCACTTCTCCACAGCCTGACCCTAACACTCCCTTCCCCACAGGCTGACCCTAACACTCCCTTCCCCACAGCCTGACCCTAACCCTCACTTCTCCACAGCCTGACCCTAACACTCCCTTCCCCACAGCCTGACCTTAACCCTCACTTCTCCACAGCCTGATCCTAACCCTCCCTTCCCCGCAGCCTGACCCTAACCATCCCTTCCCCACAGCCTGACCCTAACCCTCCCTTCCCCACAGCCTGACCCTAACCATCCCTTTTTCCGCAGTCTGGCCCTAACCCCCCCTTCCCCGCAGCCTGAGCCTAACCCTCCCTTCCCCACAGCCTAACCCTAAGGTTGCATTGGTGCGTCGGGTCCGGCGGCCGGCGCTTCCAAAACTGAATGGGTGAGTATGCTGATCGGAATACTCACCCATTCTGAAAAATGGCTTACTAGTCGAAATAGAGACAGCCAAAAGGGAACTTTCATTTGCTTTATTTCTAAAAGGTATCATTGTTGCCTGGGACTCCCACCGGCTTAGCACACCCTTACAGTAATATTTGCAACTATAACCCCTCCTACTGGGTGGTCACGAAATGCATGCTGCTTCCTAGCCTAGCGTTTGGAAAAAGCTTCTTTTTCAGAATCCTGGATTCCGTCCATTGACACGAAAATAAAAATAAAAACAAAGGTGTACATTTACTAAAGGCTCTAAACATGAAAAGTTGGGGTGTTGCTTGAAGCAACCAATCACTTTTCAGCTATTTGTCTTGTACAAGCTATAAAATAATATCTGGAACCTGATTGGTTGCAGGTTAAAACATCTCCACCTCCCCTTTCAAGCATTTCTAGAAATCTATACCAAGACATTTTCATTTAGCCCCCAGCATTCCGTGTGGAGAGCATGTGAAGTCTGAATACAGTTATCAATGGGATCATTCTTCACTGGGTCACTGTGCACAAGCTGGAGATATGTTTTGCAGCAAATGTGTTTTATAAGAAATATATATAATAGTTAACTCTAAATACATGTATAAATATAGAGCTGCTTGTAACACACATTTATAAGTAAAAGTTACTAAACCTTGACTGAACTTGAGATACTTAATATTTACATTTGGTGACTGATCCGAAAACATAATCTGCACCTGGGCAAACTCTGTTGCAATAGGACGCGGGGGGGGGGGCACATTTTTTGCATGCAGTGTTCTTTGTAAGCAGATAGAAGGGGGAATGGCTGAAATGTTGTCCATAGACTAAAAGACAAAAGCTCCCCCCTGTAACAGGGAAATGTCTCCTTTTCTCACACGCTGACTCACAAACAATTGCCTGTATTAAATATCCCTGAATTGCATTGGTCATGCTCCTATGTGTGTGAGGCTAATTGTATTTCCTTGTGTATTGAGGGCCATGAATTTGGAATGGGTGGGTGTCTGGTACATTTGTATGACCACAAGACAAGTCAAAAGGAGAAGCATGATATGTGTGACATGATTTCTTGGAAACAGGGTCCCTGATTCACGGCTAAGAATGCTCCGGTTTCTTAGGTGCATATTTTTGTGCGCATGCACAGTAGTACATTTACACAACCTACATACTAGTTAGGTAGCTGAGGAAGATGGAGGCGTGCTAATGCCACCTCGGGGAGTGTTTAGTTAGAAGTGGGAGGGGGGGAGGGAGTTAGATTAGCAGGGAAAGGCATTCTCATCATAAGAAGGAAACTATCTAAAAACGGAGGGTGGGTTAAGGGTTAAACAAGCATGTTAGGTGCGGTTCTGTCCGCACCTAACTCACTCTTAAGTGTGAATACGGTCCAGGATGCTTAAGCAGCAATCCCAAGTACAATATATTGTATCATTTATTAACGATTTACTTTTCTGCACAGTTCTCCGTAGTTACCATGACAACCCCAGTAACATGACACATTATATAGCCAGTAGAAAGTCTAACAATCACAAATAAAACTTTTTCTGCTGTTTGTAATACCAGGGGCAGATTTAGAGGGGTGCAATTGGGGAAATCCCCCATCCCTCCAAGATGTCTGCGTAAAAGACATTAAGGCAAAGAGTCTGAATGTCTGAAATGCTGGCTCTCGGGGATACCGAAATATCAGTATCATCGGTTTGTTCTCTCACTGACAGCTGATATCTCTGCATCGTGGGTTGAAAGGGTAAAAGGCTTGTAAATGGGCATGGCTCTCCAAAGTCTCTACACGTGTAAGTATTGATTGCCCACACTTGCAGAGACATTGGTATCGCTGGCTGCATCTCTCACTGACAGCTTTACCATCAGCTGTCAGTGAGAGACGTAGCCAGTGAGAAACCAGCTTAGTGAAATGACAGGGGACAGGGTGACTATAGACTATAGAGGGAGCAGCGAGATGAGATGGTATAGACTATAGAGGGAACAGCGAGATGAGATGGTATAGACTATAGAGGGAACAGCAGGATGAGATGGTATAGACTATAGAGGGAATAGGGATGAGATGGGTATAAACTATAGAGGGAGCATTGAGATGAGATGGTATAGACTATAGAGGGAACAGCAGGATGAGATGGTATAGACTATAGAGGGAACAGCAGGATGAGATGGTATAGTCTATAGAGGGAACAGAGGGATGAGATGGTTATAGACTATAGAGGGAATAGCGGGATGAGATGGTATAGATTATAGAGGGAACAGCGGGATGAGATGGTATAGACTATAGAGGGAACAGTGGGATGAGATGGTATAGACTATAGAGGGAATAGGGATGAGATGGGTATAGAGAAAAGATAGGGAGATGAGGTACTGTATATTGGGAGCAGGGGTGTAGCGGGAACAGATACAGGAATGATAAGGGGTATATAAGGAACAAGGGATCTGTAGAAAATATTTTGGGAGAAAGTACTGAAGAAATAAGGGGGAGAGATACTAAAAGAAGGAGGGGGTCTATATGACCATTACACCCCCATCCAAAAAAAAGAAATTCTAGAATTTGTCCCCTCCATGACCCAGGTGCCCCGTGACCCCAGGCCCTCCATCAAATGGATGCAGCAGCTCAGGGTATCAGTCCCTCTCTGTTGCAGCTTCAGATGGGACGATTGGAAGCTGCAGGGAGAGAGGAAGACCCTCAGCCATCTGGATCATGGATCCACAGCAGCCGCTGTCGCTCATACCTAGGCTCAGCGGTGGCCCTGGACTGCTGGATACAATGGAGAAGTGCTCCCTTCAGGGCTGGTTTCCGGAGGCCAGTGACTCCATTGTTATGCCATTGCCTCCTGCGTAGACTATGGAGAGACTACATAGCTCCCAAGTGTCCCGATTTGAGCAGGACAGTCCCGCTTTCAGGGGACTGTCCCGCTGTCCCGCCCACTCAAGAACATGTCCCGAGAGATCACACTCTCGGGACAACGTTTTTTTTTTCTTTTTTAAGCCCTGCCACGGTATATGCTGTGTACGCGGTATAAACAAATAAACACAAAGAGGGTCGCACCAGCTCTATTAATTAGGGATTAAGGAAATAGCCAAGACACATATAGGGTGCTACCAGAGGTTTAAAAAGGAATACAAACAAAAGAAAAGAAGAGCATCCATGCAGATACCCTCAGGAACCTTAGATGGTGCACAGCTTAATTAGGGACAGAGACTAATTAATACTCAATTTTATTTATAACATATTTAAAAAGATTGAAAAGACAGGCAAATAAATTGAGCTCTCTTCATCTAGCAGAGTCCACATTTTGATAAACATGGCATCAATACAAACGGTAAATACGGTAAATACATAAACCCAAATGGTGCAGTATTAAGTTACACATTAAAAAATCCACTGCCACAGCCCTATCTACAAGTACAAAGATATAGCCCTAAAAAACAACTAGTGGCCTCACAGCCCACGCTTCACACAAATGTGCATATCTAAGGGGAGGAAGGGGGAAGGGGAATGCTGTGCAGTGTGAAAAAAACCTGAAGTGCCACACGGCAAAGCTGGACTACCGCAGGTGAGATCAAGACAGCCCCCAATCAACATGAAGTGGTACACATATCCACAAAGTGACAGGATCTCCGTTGGCTCCGATAGTGCTGGTGCCGACGCGCGTTTCGCCCACGGTCTGGGCTTTTTCAAAGGCGCCTTAGTATTTACGCTTCAAAGGCGGAGTGAGGCATTTAAACCATACAGTATGGGCATGCTTAGCAGCGTAGCTACGTGTCTGAAGTTCATCCGCTAGTGGTAACACAGCGTAAAGTTAAGGTAGGGTATGGAAATCGTAAGGCGGCTAAAATACGTACATGAAAGGGGTGTGCCAGGGGGAGTGCATAGAGGGTACGCTAGCGTACGAATGCAGCGTAGTAAAAGCGTAGCTCTGGATCTGGCCCAGGGCTCCTATGGGAGCCCTGTAGGAACAAATCTAATATTATGAATGGCAGTGACCTAGCCTATAAGGTTGCTATCATTCAAGTTAAGAGTTTTGGTCCTACTGGGCTCCTGTTGGATTCCTGTATTATGTGTCCTGTGCTCTGTCACGTGACCGCAGAGCAGGCACCGCCGGACAGAGGGAGAGAGAAGAATTGGCAGCACTGCGGAAGAAGGAAGACTTCACAGGTAAGTAAAATAATAAAAGTCACTGGCAGCTGGGGGCAGATGGAGGCTGGCAATTGGAGGCAGGAATCACATTGAAGGCTAGCACAAGTATTAGAGGGCTTAAGGAGGCTGGCACTGGCAATTCATTTGGGGGCAGACATGGATGCAGGCACTGACAATAGGGGCAGATACTAGCAGATGGGGGTTGATGGAGGTTGGCATTGGCAATAGGGGGCAGATGGAGGCTGGCAATAGGGGGCAGAAGGAGGCTGGACTGGCATTTGGGGCAGACATGGAGTCAAGCATTGGCAATAGGGGACAGACATGGAGACAGGCACTGGCAATAAGGGGCAGAAGAAGGCTGGCACTGGCATTTGGGGGCAGGCATGGAGGCAGTCATTGGTAATAGGGGACATAAATGGAGGCAGGCACTGGCAATAATGGGCAGAAAGAGTCTGGCACTGGCAATAGGGGGCAGATGGAGGTAGGCACTGGCAATAGGGGGCAGACATGGAGAAAGACACTGGCTATTGGGGGCAGATTAAGTCTGGCACTGACAATAGGGGGCAGATAGAGACTGGCACTGGCATTTGAGGGCAGACATGGAGGCTGGCAATATTATTAGGAGGCAGACGTGGAGGCTGGCAGTATTAATATGGGGCAGACATGAAGGCTGGCAATAAGAATTAGGGGCAGTCATGGAGGCTAGCAATATTATTAGGGGGCAGACGTGGAGGCTGGCAGTATTAATATGGGGCAGACATGGAGGCTGGCAATAATAATTAGGGGCAGTCATGGAGGCTGGCAATATTATTAGGGGGCAGACGTGGAGTCTGACAGTATTAATATGGGGCAGACATGGAGGCTGGCAATAATAATTAGGGGCAGATATGGAGGCTAGCAATAATAATTAGGGGAAGATATGGAGACTGGACATATGACGGCTGGACAAATAATAAGACATATGGATGGCTGAATAAAAGGGGCATGTACTAGATCCGCTGGTATAGGCGATGCAAAACACACCCACTTTCCCCAGACACACCCAATGAGTGGTACAAGACACACCCCATCTACCAGGCCAAATGTTGGGAGGTATGTGACTGATTTGTAGAAAGATGGAAGAGAAAATGACCCTCAGGTGCATTATTCAAAGGGTAAAAAATGTTTTATCTGAATGAGGGTAGTGCACGTCCCTGTCACATGTCTAGGACTCTGTCTTAACTTCTCTGCCCAGATGCAGATCCGTGTGGAACTGCTGCTCTCTGCCCCTGGCCATTCATTACCATGGCTATATCTGTCTGTCTGGCAAGGATTAGGCATGCAGAACTGAAGGGCCGACCCCTTTCTCGGAACATCTACCATACGGAACTTAAGACCGGATCCACACCCCTGCATGGTTTCCATACATGTGTTTAATCCGCATGATAGAGAGGAGTAAACTCCCCCTGTCACCCCCCTCTCTCATGCGTAAATAGTGTGAATTACACACTCTTTAATCACAATTGCGAATCAGCGGTCTATTTGACCGCTGATTCGCTCGTAAGTAGGTGATTATGCCCACACTGTAAAATGTATTACTTCCCCCCGCCCACCTTATCGTGCAGAGGGGAAGCACAGCCCATTTTACAGAAATGCCCCTTTTACACTTTGCGTGCGTCAGCAGGCTATACTATGGACTTATGAATCTGGTCCTTCGTTCTGTATGGGAGAAGATAGGATTCATAACATCTGGCGAGTGCATGCGCCAAAGTTACTTGTCAGGGGACTTATGCAAGAGACTCACGTAAATCAGGATCAGAACCATTATCCTATTCCACCGCCACGAATGGGATAATTCCATTAACAGGTGACACAATCAGCCGTTGTATGAAACAAGACGGCACATGAGAGTAAATCAACAGAGTGGATTAGATTTCCTGCAGAATAAGCTTTTAATAATTCATAAGAACAAACAATTCAGAGGCAGCCAACAAGGTGTGTGTTCCAGTAAGTAAACATTCACTTCAGGACATAAATACTTTCATTTTAGGGTGAATGGCGAGTCAGCCGCTGAAACACAAAGCTGGAGTTACCGAGAAACTAATCTCAATTTTATTCAATAACTTGTCTTACTTTCTGCAAAGATCAACTACAAAAAAAAAGGTGCAAGGCAAAGGGAGGGGTTGTAATATTACAAATTTTGTCTACTTTGTATATATTTTGCTTTTGCCAATAAAAAAAAAAAAATTCCTTGAAAAGTTTTCTCTGTAAACTTTAATTTAGATGTGAGATTTAAATGTCACGTCCTCTGTACTCCTATTGTATTTGCAGAGTTTATATTTATCCCCCCCCCTCCTCACCCCGAAGTTGAACATAATTGGCCTGATCCAGATCCTCGGAGGAGGGGATTGTACTCCCCTGCCACTACCCTCTCTAGTGCAGAGCTCTGGACGCATACGTCCAGAACACTACCTTAACTGCTGATCGCCCCCTTCAGATGTTACGTGCGTAGAAGTAACTTCTATGGTATGGAACTAATTTCCGTACGAAAGGTATTACGATAAAAGGACCGCTGATCTGCTCGTCTGGCATAAGGCTGCCCTATGCGTAAGTCACACAAATATGTGCACGAGAGAAGGGGGTGACAGGCCTCCCCTCTCTCGTGCAGACTGCCAGCCCCCGCTGCCGCTTGTACAGAAAGCGTTCAGGTGTCTAGTTCAGGTCCTTAATTAGGATTCCTATCCCTTCATGCGAAGACAAGAAGACTAGTGCCACCCACCCATACGATCTCATAGCGGAAGGAAGTTCCATACGCTAGGAGATCCCTAGTATTGCTTTTGATGTCTTCTCCATTGCACCAGGTGTCTTCCACCGTACCGGCCTTTCTGAGACTTCCTTCCTGGCACAAAAGTTGCCAATCTACTCTGGTACAAGGACTCATCTAGTTGGGTTACTATTAATGGACTTTATTATATTTTATTTAGCCTGATTGATTGATGTTTTAGTATATGTTGATCTTATATATTGGATTTGTATTTGTGTTTTGGTTATCTGATCACATCAATGAATATTCTAAGAATTTGGAACAGCAAATCATCACTTTTAGCTAAGAACTTTTCTTAGTGCCTTTGACTGACACTAAGGGCCAGATTTACTAAGCTTTGGGTTTGCAAAAGTGGAGATGTTGCCCATAGAAACCAATCAGATTCTAGATATCATTTAACTATTACATACTAGAGAATGTCAGCTAAAATCTGGTTGGTTGCTATGGGCGATATTTCCACTTTTCTAACAACGCAGCTTAGTAAATCTGGCTCTAAGCCTCTTTGTTTCTATAGTTTGTGGCCCATATTCACAGATAGGATATTCTGCAAAGTATGTGCTTGTTTTTACTATTTTTAAAACTGCGCAAAACCAGTACACAAATATACGCACGTGAACATAGCCGACTGATTCACACAAATGGAGGGCTTACAGGATGCACACATCAGCACAGGATGAGTCTCGCATGCGTAGCGAGAGGGGCAAGACACGTAATGCAAATAATCCCCGCACGGATTACTAATGCACAGTATGGGCGTGCCAATGCAGTAAGGGAAATTCACAAGCAGGATTGCCTCGCATAGCAAAACTTATGCACAGAAAAAGTTAAGGTAGCCCTCGACCACTCATAAGTTGCTGTAGCTTGTCGTAACCTCTGAAAGCATATACATGCGTCTATACATGTGCACACAGCCATCAGCTGCTGCGTAATTAGACCCATTTAAAAAAAAATCTTGTATACATTTTTGTAATTACCGTAATTTTTTAGTTTATAAAATCGGTGTTTTTTAATTTTATTGCACACTGGATTTAATAAAACACTAAATTAGATAGAGATGGCTACTTGAATGTAACAAAAAATTTATTTTAGAGTTGATATTTTCATAGTTGTATTATGTCTCTCTAATTTCCTTTTTAAATGCTTCCATTGTCATATATGTTGCTTTTGTTAAATTTTAATCATTATTTAGATTTTACTTGTGTGAATTGGCAGAAATGATTCCAAACTCTTCTCTCTGAGGTATTTATAAATTTTGTTAAAAGTAAGAATAAGCGGTTTTTCTTTTGTTAACTTTTTTGGGGATTTGTGTTGATGGTTTGAATGTTGTTTAAATAATGTATGTGCTAGAAGTGTATTTGTAAGGTAAATATTTTTTTCCTTTATATTTTTGTACTTTATTTGTTTGATTTTTATTGAAAAATATTTAAAGTGTTATTGTATTTAAAAGCAAATTTCATCCTTGCTTTTTTTCTTGCTTATTTTTGTGCCCATCTTAAACTTGTTAAGTATTTTTAACTTTAATTGCAAAATAAACTATTTGAAACTTACAGCAAAGCTTACATTAGGCAACAAAGTTTTTTGTTTTAATTATTTTTTTTTTTTATTTTTTTTATTTTTTATGTTGTTTTTATGTTTAATTTACTTTGCAGATTAACATAAAACACGTGTCACCCTCTTTGGGATGCCAGATGAGAATGTTAGATGCTATTACCGTCTTCCTCCACATCTGATTCATATTGTGCAGAGGGACCTGGATGTGAACATCGGTTACCATGCAACAATTCCACCGCTCACAAAAATGTTGGCAATGTTACAGTTTTGCGCCTCTGGTTCATTGCAGAGGGTAATGGAATGCGCAGAAGGAATGTCCCAGGTTTCCTTCAGCCATACACTGCATATAGTCCTAAGGGCATTTATGTTGCGCATCAATCAGTTTATTGGGTTGCCATTGGACGAGGAAGCCCATGTGTCGGTTAAGCAGCAGCCTGCCACCATAGCTGGCTTTCCGCACGTTATAGGGGTTGTGGATGGCACTCACATAGGTCTGGTCCCTAGGGGATTGGATTGCTTGATATTTATGACTCGCAAAGGCTTCCATTCCCTGAATGCCCAGATTAAATGTGACGCCAGCCTCCTTATCCATCACGTGTTTGCTCGCTTCCCTGGGTGTAGCCACGTCTCTTTTGTAATGACACAATCCTCAATATGGTAAAGATTACAAGAGAGACGTAACAATGCTCAGATGATGCGTGGCTTTTAGGTAATTGGAGCCATAATTTAAATACATTTTTGTAGCTATCTGACTGTGTATGTTAACCATGATCTTTTTGAATAATACTCATAATTGTTATGTTTGCATTTACTTCCTTAGGTGACAGCATCTACCCTCTGAGGGCCTGTCTCTTAACACCCATTTTGAGCCCAACCACAGAGCAACATTTGGCATACAATCAGTCGCATTTGCCCACCAGGCAGATAATGGAAATGTGCATTGGTGTGCTTAGAAGAAGATTTCGGGGCCTTGATCGGTCTGGTGGTGCTCTTATGTATGCGCCTGGAACTGTATGCCAAATAGTTACTCTGTGCTGCATCACGGTGAAAAATGGTGTCACCTTTGAGTTAGTTGCTGATGCTGTGAGTGATGACTAGAAAGTTCCACAATCACTTCCCATGAGGCAAGCACGTTCAGGGAATATGTGTGCCAACATTACTTTTGAAGTAAGTCTTTTTTAGTATTTTCACAATGTAACATATACTGTATACTTAACTTACAGGAATGTGCATTGTGTAATGTTTAAGATAGCATTTTTTTTTTTTTATATTTTTTAATTAAGCTAAAGTTCATTTTTAGCAAAAAGGAAACTAGTTACTTAAACATATAAAAGGGCCATGTCACAACCCAAATCTTCTAATGGGTCACAAACCAACCATCACGAGGGCTCGCATTGCCAATTAGGGACAGCCGAAAGTTGATTTTTTTGGCTGTCTCTATTTCGAATGAAAGCCCTTTCAGAATTTTTTTTTTTTTATGAATGGGTAAGTATGCGATTCGCATACTCACCCATTCATTTTCGGTAGTGCCGCCGCCACCTGAGACTTAGGGTTAGGCTGCGTAAGGGGGGGAATTAGGGTTAGGCTGTGTGGGGGCGGGGGCTTAGGGTTAGGTTGGGAGGGGGAATTAGGGTTTGGGTTAGGGGAAACAGCTATCGGAGCACCTTGTTCGGTTCGATCGATTGCTATGCTTCATCGAGGCAGAAGCAATCGATATCTCAGCCAGTCCAGAAACGGGTGAAAGAGAACGGCCCTTTCGAAAGAGGGCCGTTCGCTACGGGGTCAGATTATGGGTGCATTAAACGGGGGAAAATGTGGCAAAATAAGTGATCTATGACAACAACTTGCAGCTAC